>SNQJ01S0071370.1:0-18134 GCA_010110895.2 Picea sitchensis | reverse complement strand
TAATAATTTATTAAACTAATATTTATTAATCATGATAATTAAATAATTAATTAGGGTTGTTACATACACCCACCCTTCAAGAAACTTCATCCTGAAGTCAGGGTAACTTACAAAACAAGGGAAATGACACAAGGTTCATACATTCATACCCAATAAACAACATTATCAGTAAGTAAGAAAAGAAAACTCATACATACTAGTGTACATGTGCAAGAAATGCATGTGTAGCTAGCACATTCAAGTCTCGCACATGTACTAATGATAATAATTATCACACCTACAGTAATTCTTGTATGCGTCCAATCCAATCAACAAGACTATTCATTTTATAAAAGATAATAAACCAATCAAATGTTTGCAAAATCCCTTAATTACAATAATCTACCTCAACAACGTTCATTTAAACAATTGTAGTTTAGTTAAGTAATTATAAATATACATATATACATATTTTCTTTTCAGAAGGGAAAACAATAAATCCCCATACCCTCTCAATTATTTCTATGCATCCTTCCTCCCTAACTTACTTTCATGTTCCCTCCCTATCCTTCCTCTGTTGGACTATCTTGGAGCATCAACTATATTGACCTAAATCCAAATAGAACCCGTAAGAGGAAGTGTCACTATCTTGACTAGGATTCCCCAATAGGCAACTGACAGTCATCATCACATGTCTAGGGGAGCGTGAGCTAACACTGTCCTCCCATGACTCTAGGTATCAGAGGATACATGGTGGGAAATGCCTCCACCCCTACTAATAGGAATAGGGTCCACTCCCTACCATGGAATATACAGTGGCACTATGTTGTTGGGAATTTTGTCATCGTATATTCAATTTTAGGTAGTCTCACCACCTGGAAAACATGCATTGGTCCACATATCATAGCAATGCATTCGAACCAATATAATTTCACATACAAAGATTCATATGATATTGTTTCTCGGTCGGTGGTCATGACATCCACTTTTATTACAATTATCCTTTAGCTATTTCATAGCCCATTGACCTACAGATTAGTCTATAACACAAACTCATACATATCTATGAATTATCATCATGTGAATGCATTCGACCTGTTGGTTGTGGAGCCTGATTATCTTCCTGACTCAGAGGTCTTGTGTTTTTCAGCCATGTTTATACCCCTTGAAGACTTTACACCCCAAAAGTATGTACACTCTTCCATGTGGGGGAGTGCAGAGGGGGGGTATCCCCTGTGTAGGGTATGAGGGGCCTATCCCCTCGGCTGGGGGATTCGAGGGCGAAGCCCCCGAAGCAAAAATTTCCTTCTAAAAGTATATTGTAATTTCATTGTAAATTTGGACCGTTCATTATAAGGTCGCAAATCTAATGGTAGAAATTATGTTAGGGTTTTTTTCCCTAGAAGGCAACCCTCTGTTATGAGGGAAATGTATTGTGGCTATGCATTATGGTGAGTATTGTATTCTGAGAGAGGAGACTGTGACAGAAAGAAGAGGAAGTTACAACGGGTTTTGTTGTAGGTTGTATCCCTTCATTTGCTGGACAATAATAAAGGAAGGACCTGACAATTTCTCTGGTGGACATAGCCCACATTGGGTGAACCACGTAAATCTGTGTCTCTCTTGTATTGTGTATCTTCTATGTTTTGTTTCCGCATTTGTTTTATTTTTTTGCTCCGCCGTCCTATTTTTCTAACATGACCATAATCTCAATTCGGTATCCACATACCAACAACTTTAAATATCAAAATTTTCAAGTTAGAAATAGATCGCATAATATCCCCATAATTCAATTAACATTAACCATTCATAGAATTTTCATTGACATAGTAGATTGCATCATATCCATCATCATTCAAATAATGTTAAACATTCATAGAATTTACATTCACATAATAGATCGCATCATATCCATCATCATTCAAATAACGTTAAACATTCATAGAATTTACATTCACATGATAGATCGCATCATATCCATGATCATTCAAATAATGTTTAAACATTGATATAGGTTCATAGGTCTTAAAATTTCAAGTGTAACATTAATAGTTTCATAGTGAATAGAAAATAAAGGTGATTAGGCCTCAGGTAATTCTAGCTGTCTAGGTCAAAAGGTGGCATTACATACACCCAACCTTCAAGAAACATATTCTCGAGGTGGTCAAAAAAGTGAAGGATAATCTCGTCATAATGTCTCGACATCCTCCCAAGTAGCAGATCCTGGAATATACTTGTCCCATTGGACCTTAACTTGGTCTACCAGACGGTTGCTCAGCTGTCGGACTCTACGTTCCAATATGCATAATGGTTCTACCATGAGGGTTCCGACATCCGATACCTACAATTCCTTCCAATTTAGTTTATGTGATTCATCAACAACATAATGACGTAGAACAAATACATTAAAAACATTATAAGTTTTATGCAAGTGGGGTGGCAGTACGAGACGATAGGAAACAGGTCCAATTTTCTCTTGGATTTTGAACGGTCCTATAAATCGAGGTGACAAATTTGTCCCCTTCCCGAACTGAATGGTACTCTTATTAGGTCTGATACGAATAAAAAATTGATCTCCCACTTTATAACTTCGGTCAGTCCTATGTGCATCAACATAACTTTTTTGTCTATCCTATACTTCCTTTAGTCTCTGCCTAATCTGTATCACCTGTTCCTCCATCTCTTGAATCAATTTTGTCCCAACTGTAATGCGGTCTTCTAATCTTCCCCAACTCAACGGTGTTATGCATGGCCTTCCATATAGATATTTGTAGGGTGGCATGCCGATGGAGTTATGAAATTTTTTATTGTAGGCGAACTCTACCAAAGTTAGGTACTTCTCCCAATGGGTTTGATTATCCATATCATACATCTTAAGCATGTCTTCCATAACCTGATTTACTCTCTCAGTTTTCCCATCTGTTTCAGGGTGATGAGTTGTGTTTAAGTTCAACTAAGTCCCCAACGCTGACTGCAAACTTGTCCAAAACCTTGAATTGAATTTGGAGTCCCTATCTGAAATGATCTTCTTGGGTATCCCGTGCAAACAAATGACCTCACTTACAAAAATGCGTGCCACATCGGTGACATCGTAAGTGTCTCTAACTGGAATAAAATGAGAACTCTTGGTTAACTTCTCAATTATCACAAGAATGACATTGTGTCTATGCGATGTGAGCGGAAACCCCACAACAAAATCCATAGAAATAAATTCCTACTTGGAAATAGGAACCTCATGAGGTTGTAGGAGACCTGTCGGGTGATGGTTGTCGACTTTCACTTGTTGACACTCTAGGCACTTGGCGACGAAATGGACTACATCGCGCTTCATTCTGACCCAGAAGAAAATCTTCTTCATGTCTGTGTACATTTTCTTCACAACCAGATGTGCACAATAAAGATATCTATAGGCTTCCTTCAGTATGATGCTTTGAATATCGCCACCTTCAGGGATGTACATCCTTCCTCGATATCTTAATAGCCCATCTGTTTCCAGGCTATATCCTTCATACTTTGGATATAATTTCCTCCCACTCTGGAGGGTTGAGGTAAACTTTAAATACCAACTATCTCCAAGGAGTTGTGTCAACACACGCTCCCTCAGATTGACTTTTAAGGGTACCAAGGAGAAGACATGTGGTCTCCTACTCAAGGCATCCACAACCACATTCTCCTTTCCCTTGATGTATGAAATTCCAAAATCGTACTCACTCATAAAATCACTCCATCGTCTCTACCTGGAATTAAGATCCCTTTGAGTGAAGAGATGTTTTAAACTTTCATGGTCCGTTTTGAGCTCAAAGTTTCGCCCCACTAGATAGTGCCTCCAAATTTTCAGAGCTATCATTACAATTGCCAAATCTAAATCATGAGTAGCATAAATCTCCTCATTTTTCTTCAAATTCCTTGATGCATATGCTATCACTCCTCCATCCTACATTAGCATGGCCCCCAATTGTTGCTTCGAGGCATACGTGCAGACTGTGAAGTCCTTTTCCATATCCGACACTCGTAGAATTGGTGCACTAGTTAGTAATCTCTTAATCTCGATGAATGCACTATCACATTCTTCTTTCCATTCATACTTGACCCCATTGTGCTACAAAGTGGTGATGGGTTTTGCTATTTTAGAGAACCCTTCCACAAATCTCCAGTAATAACCTACTAGCCCCATGAAGCTTCTTACCTCATGAGCATTTTTCGACACTGGCCATTCCATAATGGCCTTTACCTTTTCTGGGCCCACAATGATTCCTTCACCGGAAATGATATGACCTAAATAGTGAATTTATTTCTGGAAGAAGGAACACTTCGACAACTTTCCATACTATTTGTTCTCTCTAAGGCAGGACAACACCACTCGCAGGTGTTCCTCATGTTCTATTTCGTTCTTGGAATAGATGAGGATATCATTTAGAAAGACCTGTAGAAAGTAATCTAAGTACTTCCGGAATACACCATTCATGAGGCTCATGAATACTTTTGGCGCATTGGTCAAACCGAAAGGTAATACAACGAACTCGTAATGCCCAAACCGAGTTCGAAAGGCAGTTTTAGGAATGTTGCCTTCCTTAATCCTTAACTGGTGATACCCTGATCGCAAATAAATTTTTGAGAATATTGTTGGTCCTTTCATCTGATCAAAGAGATCATCTATCCGTGGAATTAGGTACCTATTTTTCACTGTAGCATGGTTCAATTCCCTGTAATCTATACACAATTGTAAGGAACCATCCTTCTTCTTCACAAAAATTACTGGTGCACCCCAAGGTGAGGCACTGGGCCTTATTAGCCCTAAGTCAAGTAGTTCTTTCAACTGCATTTGCAACTCACAAAGTTATGGCGCTGTCATCCTATATGGAGTCTTGGAAATTGGTTATGCACCAGGTTTTAGCTCAATAGTAAAATCAATCTCCCTCTCAGGAGGTAACCCTGGAAACTCTTTCGGAAAAACATCCTTAAACTCCAACAATACTGGGTACTGATCCAAGGAGGGTCCTTTCCTTTCATTCACTACTTCCACTGCATGTAGTCAACACCCTTGCCTCATGAACCACTTAACCTTCATAGTTGTGATAAAGCATAGACACACCTTCCTTCGTACATAGTGGATCTCTATTGGCCTTCCTTCATCGTCAACACACAACACCCTTTTCATGAAACAGTCTACCATGGATCGATGGGCTTCTAACCAATCCATTCCAATGATTAGAACATACATCCCCAGAGAAATGACGTACACCTTCAACCTGATAGTACACACTCCCAGGTCTACTAGACAATTATCAACGCTAGGTCTTATTACTTATTTTCCCCCCAAATACATATCGACTTGTTTAAAGTCATCGTGCTCGTAGGCTGCCAACCTGCACTTTTCTAACGCAAATGGTGAAATGAAACTATTTGTATCACTAGAATCAAATAAATTTTAACATTGACATGATTTAGCGTACCTGACGACTCCACCAGCGTGGATTGATGTTCTTCCTGGCGATTATTAACTGCTGCATAAATCTGGTGGCTACTACTTTCTCTTCCCATCGAGGCCTTTCCTTCTCTATGCACAAATCCTTCTTGCAACTCTGGGTAGTCATGCTGGTAATGGGGTCCTCCACATCCCCAACATGTAACATGAGATGGAACCTGCACACTGCTATGTGATGGTCTCTGAAATGAGTTCCTTCCACTGGATCCCCTGCCCCTACTTTCTTCTCCCTGACAAGGTCGTGGACCCGTTTTCATCGTTGGTGATGAGTGGGACACTACACTCACTGCCATTGAAATACCAATGGAAATTGTCCTTGGTGTGACTCTATTCCCATAAGGAGGTGGCCTAGAGCTCCCTCCCCTGGAGAAGGTCCTAGGTCCCTTCCCCATGAATCCAGGATGATGTGGAAAGCTCGATCACATACCTCCATTTAAGCTCATATGTTCCTCTGCATAACGTGCATTTTCAACTGCTTCTACTACTGACGACGGTTTCCACATCCGTACCATGGCCCTTATCTTAGGGTTTAACCCATAGACACAGCGTTTTGCCTGTCGTTGATCATTATCCATGTATGAAACATATTTTACCAACTCCATGAACCTAATCTCGTACTCTTCCATGGTCATGTTTCCCTGTACTAGAGCATGAAATGCTCCCACCTGTTGTTCCTTGTAGTAAATTGACAAATATTTCCTCCAAAACCTTTCCTCAAAAAGTTCCCATGAGATGGTGTCTGGGGTAAGGTGAAACTGCCTCTCCAGGTTACCCCACCAATTCAAGGAAATATCCCTCAACTAAAATATCGCTATTTTCACATTTGAGGTGGAAGCATAGTCTCTCAAGGTGAAGCATCGTGTCATTCCTTCCAACCATGCCTCTGCACGTTCACTGGAACGACCCCCGAAAAAATTTGGGAGTTTGATCTTATACAGTTCTCTAGTGATGTCCTCGGGTGGAGGCCCTCTCTCTGAATCCCTCGACACTTCATGGTTACCCACTGTAGATGGTGGGGCTTCTACTTCGACATATTCTGGCTGACGCCCCTTTAAGGTCTCATTAATAGCCTCCAAAGAGCGCAAAATGAGAGCTAATTCAGGCGATGGTGGTGGCAGCATTGGAGGCCCTTGTGATGATGTCCCTCTGCCTTGATTTTCTTAAGTCCTAACCATTTGGAACAATTGAATCTACATCAAACCAAATGCTTGTCAGGGAAGAGTCTAAGGCAGTTCACATTCGCTCAAATTATACTGCTAAACATAGGGTTAGGCGTAAGTTTTTTTTTACTTGTCTGTAAACAAACATTACTCTCTTTAGGGTAAGTGGTTGCGCCAGGGTTCAAGTATCTAAGCTTGATGTATTCACCTAAGTAAACTACTGACTCTCTCCCCTGGCTAGCTATGCTAGCAATATTACACACTCATCAATGTGCATCAAATCCCTTATGTGATGCCTTCTACTATACCTTCTATTATACCCTAACTATTTACCACAACATGCATCAAACTCCCGCTACTCTACAAGGATATTTAACCTTTATAAATTAGAATATAACACTGTTACATTCATTAATCATATGGGTATATGCATGATTAATAACATAGGTTACAAACTCATTGTTAACATTATAACTTTGTACTCTTAATTTAATTACCAGGTTTACCAATAAATCATTACAGTAAATAAGTCAATTAATTTAATTATTAGATTAATATTATCATATATCATTAAATTAAAACTCCTATATCATTAATCTTAAACTCATATATCATTAATCTTAAACCCATATATCTTTATTTTTATTTATTTATTTTATTTTAAATTTACATAATAGTATTAATACTTTCAAATAAAATAATAAAACTTAAAAATAATATTACTCGAAAATAATAATATGATTATTTGAAAATAGTAATAAAATAAAATATATGTAAAAAAATATTTGTGATGTCAGATTTGATGACGAGTTTAATGCGATTAATATCTTGATGCGAAAGGAGGCATTTGTCTGAGAGAACTACAACGCCCGAGACCATGCTGGAGGCCTTTAAGATTGGGCTTTGTGGGTCCTCGCATGAGGCCCACGTGCCCAACCCCCCCCCACTCTCAACACCTAAATTCTAAACTCTCACTAGTCAATCCTGTGTTATGCGTTTTCCCTCTAGCGGCTCGGTTTTTTTGAACAAAAGTTTTCTTCCTGGTGGTTGTTGCCCGCGCTCCCCCAATGGGTTCCTTCCTGGTAAGTGGCCTCTGAATTGCGCCTAAACTTCATTTTCTTTAGATGAGTGAGACTTGTGGCTTGTTCCACATAAATTCCATAGTCAGTTTCAGTTTTCTCCCAGTGTAGAGCTCTCTCTGTTATTAGTTCCGGGTTTGGGATTACCAAATGGAGAAAAAGGTGTATGTGGGAAGGATGCATTGTAGGAAGAATCCTTTCGAGTCTTCGGTGGGAGTCTATGCTTTCTATCTTAGAGATATTTTGATTAATTTGCTTGCATGGGAGGCAAAAAAGAGGTTTGAATTCATGCAACCTCTGCAACAAATTTATGGCCCCGTCGAAGAAGACATATTTCGTCACGGTGAGGTCATCATACATTGTGGGTTCGAAACCCTTTGCATGCTCCTTGTATTTCTCAGTTAGGCTTTGTTCTTCCTTTGCAAAACAGATTCCCCACGTCGTGGGATCCGCAGAGGGTGGAGAACATAAGGTCCAATCCTTGATTTCTTTTGGTTCACGTAGATTTCATAAGATATGGGCACTGGAGGAGGTTGCAGGATCAACCCTCCTTGAAGAATGCATCTTCTGGTATTCAGGCTTAGGAAACGGTATTGAGCTCCTCCCAGACACGTAGTCAAATGAAATGGTTGCAATGCATGTGCTAACCCGTGTGTTATCCTGGGTGCATAATGAAAAGGAAAGGCTCTTGTTGTGGTCCACATAAATTGGTCCATCTACCAATAACAATTATATTATAAAATAAGTCTTCAAAAAAATCTATTTTAATAATTTATTAAACTAATATTTATTAATCATGATAATTAAATAATTAATTAGGGTTGTTACATAGAATGAAAGAGATGTTGGAAAAGAGTGTCCAACTATGGACATAACTACTAGAGGATGGGAGCCTACAAGAGATGCAAGGGCCGGAAGATAAATTGCATGAAATAATAGCAGATGTCAAGCAATGACAAAGGACAATGTCACTGCCAGATAAGATCAAGAATTCCGCAAAAATTAAGAACCTACTGGTAGAGGAAAAAGCGATGCAGGCACAAAAAATCATAAGACAAGCTAATATGGAGCCTATGCAAGAAATGACGGAGCAGTTGGTCGTGGAGATCGATGCAATGAAGGTGTGCATCGAACATATAGGCTTGGAGGGGGTAGAGATATTACGACCACTAGTCACCGTGCAGGTGGTAGACGCCATGAAGTAAAAGCACAACCAAGATCACGAGCAATGCCAACATATAACATAAATGTACGACGCACTGGAACAGGATGTGAAAGATATGAGAGTCCATGAATGAATCAGTATGATTAAAGATGTCAATGTTGGGTTTCTGTTGGCACAGGCCAATTTTGGGAGAAATCAAAGACGTTTTGAAGGAATTAAAGCAGTGTCGGAAAACAGGGGAGCACGTTGGAAATAAAGTAAAAGAGACACTAGAACAAGAGGAAAATCAACACGTGCGAGGAAAGCATGCAAGGTGTTCATTTATGGAAACCTAACCACATTAGGGTTAAGGTTTTTGTAAGACATTGTAATGGATGATAAGCCAAAAATAAGTATAAATAAGTACCTAGGAGGTCTAGGTCGGGGGTTGTTGTCCCAGAATGTTAGAGAATACAGTTTTGGTTTCTTAGGAGAATGAATGTAATATTTGATACCTTTTTGTAAGTTGTTGAGCTGTAGGAGAGACAAATAACTAGAGATTAAGGGTTAGATCACATGATGAGGAGCATGGTGCGGTCTAGTCAGCCTAAAAAAGGTCACGAAGTCTGTTTAGTGATGGTATGAATAGAGTTGTAGTGTATGTAGTGCCATATATTACAAAGCCACAATAAAATATCCTAAGAGACAGATCTTTGTGGGCATATCCCAGGAGGGGGTGAACCATGATAACACCTATGTAATGTGTTATGTGATGTGTTTATTTCATAAGTGATTTATGTAAGTAGTTAGTTGATGGATGAATAATTCTGTGAGATCTGTTAATTGTTAGATTTGTTAGAATGCATGCATCCACGTAATAGAGGAATGGATCTTAAGAATAATAGAAGGAACTACTAGATGAATGCTTAAGAATATGAAATGAAATCATAGATCCCCACTCTTTCCTAGACTTCAAGCATCTGAGAATTGCAGTCACCCATAGAACTATCTCGAGTGAGATTGCACAATACACTCTGTGTGTTGGGTTGTCTTCTAGTTTATCAGGAGGGCCAATAGTTTTAGAGGGATTTTCTAGAAGTTGTTTAGATCTAAACTTGGGTCTGTGAAAGAAGTTCTTAGATAAAGAGTAACAACCAATAACAAGCTATATGCAAATTTGGAAAAATTCTCCTTCGGCATGGATAAGGTCCAGTACCTAGGATAGATTGTTGATGAGCATGGGGTGCATGTGGATCCAGTAAAGATCCAAGTCATTCATGACTAGCCAACCCGAACCACACTCATTGAGCTTCATATATTTTTAGGCCTTGCCAATTTCTATTGCAGGTTCGTGTTGGGATTCTCCCATATTGCATGGGCCCTCAGCCAAGTAACTAGGGGCAATGGTAAGGAAATTTTTATGTAGGGTCTGTCACAACAATAAGCATTTGATTATTTGAAGCAACGATTGTGCTCAGCCCCAATTATATCATTAACCTACCTACAACAACCCTTTGAAATCGAGACAGATGCTTTAGACTATGTTGTGGGAATAGTTCTCACTAAGCACGAACACCTTGTGGTGTATCATAGTGAGACACTATCATATGTCATCCTTAAGTATCCTACTTACAACAAATAATTGTACTCCATTATGCAAGTGTGCTTCCAGTGGAGGCATTACATTCTCAAGAATGAGACAATCATCCACATTGATCATAATTCACTGTAGTTCATGAAGACATAGGGAAAATTACAGAATGACCACCATAAGAAGTGGTCCATGTACTTGCAACAGTTCCATATCAACATCAAGTATAATACAGGAAGCACCAATCACATTCTTGATTTCCTCAGTTTCCTGATAGTTGCAACACTCACCACATTTCTAAACTCCTATGGCCAAGAGACCTCCAAATGTCCCCAACTCTATGAGAGAGATCCTGACTTTGCTTCCACCTACCAGATGTTGTGTGCAAACACAACTGTCACTAATTTCCATCTTTGAGATGGGTTGTTGTGCCATTTGGGCCATCTCTACGTTCAATCAAGTGAGTGAGAAAATTTGATTTGGGAAGGCCACTACAGTCGAGTGGAAGGAAAATTCATGATAGAAAATATAGTGGCAGTGCTATAACAACATTTCTATTGGATGAAGATTCGACAAGATGTTAGCAAGTATATTGTGTCCTACACTTCCTGGGCCATTGCCAAACTGAAAATTAAGATAAAAGGAATATACATCCCTCTTCCTACTCATGAAAGGCCCTGGGAATCCATATCGATGGACTACATGTTGGGCCTTTTGTCAACCAAGAGGGGAAATGAATGTGTTTTATGTTGGTTGATCATTTTTCTAAAATGGAAATTCTAGCCTCCTAAAGAAGAGCATCAAAACAAAGAGCACTGCCAAGATTTTCTTCCAACAAGTGTGGGCACATTTTGAGATACCAGAAACCATCATCTCAAACTGGGACAGCTAGTTCCTCAACACATTTTGGTTGAGCCTCTAGTCACTACTAGAAACCAAGCTCACCAAATCCACTTCCTTCTACCCCTAGATGAATGGCCAAACTGAGGTCATCAACTGAATGATCGTGCATATCCTACGCATGTACAATTACAAGCATCCCCGCACATGGGATTAGAGTATTCCCTATGTTCAACACATATACAATAGATCAATACATAGCTCAACCAACCACAACCCCTTTCAGCTAGGGTTGGGATATCAACCATTGGGACCCATGGATGTTGCACTATCCCTTGTGACCACCCAGGTATAATATTCTCATGCTCAAACTGAAGCCTACAAATCTACCCAGTTCATTAAGTGGATACAACACATCCACCAACAACTTCAGGATATTTTTCATAAGTCCAATACCAAGTACAAGCAATTCCATGATCAACATCAGATGCCACACAAGTTTCAGGTGGGAGATAAAGTTTGGCTTCACTTGCAGAAAGAATGCCTTACAATGCCCCATTGGAAGTGTTGTAGGAAATCTACCTTCAATCCTAATTCATGGGCTGCCCAAAACTACAACATTGTAGAAGATTTGGCCCAAGCACCGTGTGCTATGTCTGCCTTGGAAGTTCTACAACACTATCCCAGCCAACGTAGAATGCTCTTAGCTGCTATCGACGCTTTTGATCCTGAGTCATCAAACAACCTCACGTTTAACCTGGATGATCATCGACCACGACTCTCCCACCAAATAGATTTCCAAATCGATGTTGTTGTTCACAATCAACAAATCCACCGAACTATCTTGGATGAGGGAGCCTATGCTTGTGTCATGTCTTTAGCTTGTTGGAAAGGCTTAAAATGACCTGCCCTTAACAAATTCCCTACGATGTTACGTTCTTTCGATGGACGAGGTTTTCATCCTCACGGATTATTGCAATCCTTAGCCATTCAGTTGGGCAGAAAAATTGTTACCGTTGATGTCGAGGTGGTCGATGCCCCCCTCTATTACAACCTACTACTTGGAAGAAGTTCATTATACGCTATGAGTGTCGTCGCCTCGTTGGTGTTTCGATGTGTACAATTCCCCCATCAAGGAAAAATTGTCACTATCGATCAACTCGATTTCTGTACGCCCGACGCTCGCGCCCCTGTCACCAACAACATTCCTTTTTTGGGAGACCACCCAGTTACGTATGAAAGCATTGGTGTTGGCTTGTTGAAATATTCTACCCTTATGGGTACCTTCCCTACACCACTTCCACCTACCGCGCATCATATTGCCACCATAAATATGATCTCGACTATGCCTTATCAATCCTTGGAATCATCTGATCCTTGGGTTGTACCTAGTCCTATGGAATTCGATGTTCTCGGTGACACTATGCCACTTAGCCTAGCCGAGGCCGCATACGTAGCTATTCAATCCACCTCTCCCGCTCCAAACAACCCACATTTATTGGCACCTGATGCCTACTCGATGCCCTCATGGTTGGACTCCCTATCATCTGCCATCGATTACATTTCCCAAATTTTCCCTTCTGACGAATATATTATGGAAATGCTTAGCATTGACGATCTACCTTGGGATGATAACCATCATCGATCCTCTTTTCTTCTGCCTTTGGAAGAAATTCACCAAGACATACACTCTGTCTTCCCTCTCGATGTTACCGATGCTCCACAATCTCCCATCCTCACACAAGATAATCTCTCTGAGGGGAACATGGGTAACATCTCTACTACGATCGTTATCGACATTTCGATCAAAGAAGGTGTCGTGGAAAACATTAACCTTGGTGCTAATTTCACACACGAAGAAGTGGTCTCTTACACCGCTTTGTTTAAATAATTCCACGATGTCTTCGCATGGAGCTACGAGGAAATGCCAGGGATCGACCTTTCAATCATCGTGCACGAAATCAAAACTTACTCTGACGCAAAACCTGTTCGACAAAATCTTCACCCGGTTCATCCCAAGAAAATCGCAGCTATAAAGGCAGAAGTTGAGAAACTTCTAAAATCTGGCTTTATCTATCCCATCCCTTTGACAGAATGGGTCTCCAACCTTGTTCCGGTTGCCAAAAAACAAGGGACCATCCGTGTTTGTGTTTACTATCGGGATCTCAACAAAGCTTGTCCCAAGGACTACTACCCTACGCCCTTCATCGACTAAATCATAGATAATTGCACAGGGAGCGTAATATTCTCTTTCATGGATGGATTTTCTGGGTACAACCAGATTGAAATCTTACCTGCTGATCAACATAAGACAACCTTTATCTTCCCATGGGGAACTTTCACCTATCGAAAGCTACCTTTTGGCCTTAAAAATGCTGGTGCTACTTTCCAGCGGGCCATGTCATATGCTTTCCACGATATCAAGCATATGGAAAAAACTTACCTCGATGACTTACCCGCCCACTCATCCAATCGATCCGATCACATTGATCACTTACGGGCGATTTTTCTTCGATGTTGATTCTACCGTATTCACTTGAACCCACATAAGTGTATTTTTGTTGTCGAATCCGGTCGACTCCTTGGTTTTATTGTCTCCAAAGATGAGATCAAGGTGGATCCATTAAAGATTAAGGCCATTCTAGCCTTACCCCCACCTACCAATTTAACCCAACTCCAAATTTTTCAAGGCAAAGAAAACTTCCTTCGTCGTTTCATCTGCAACTACACCGAGATCACTAAAGGATTCATGTGGTTACTGCAGAAAAACACCCCTTTCATCTGGGATGACACTGCCCAACGGTCATTTGATTCTCTCAAGCATGCCTTGACCCATGCACCTTTGTTACATCCTCCGGAGTATACAAAGGAATATATCCTTTACTTGGCCGCGTCCACTTCCACTATTGCTATGGTGTTAGTTCTGGAGGATCCCAACGGTGAAGAACATGTGATTTATTACCTGATCAAGAGTCTATCTAGACCTGAACTCCGATATTCACATGTAGAGAAACTGGCTCTGGCAGCCGTCATCGTTGTCCAGAGGTTCTGCCATTACATCTTATTAGGCACCACCACGGTGATCGCGGACTCCAACCCCATGTACCACGTCTTGACACGTCAAGTACTTGGGGGAAAATATTCTAAATGGATCATCATCCTTCAGGAATTCAATCTTGAATTTACGAAGTCCAAAGCCAAAA
Source organism: Picea sitchensis (assembly GCA_010110895.2). Classification (NCBI taxonomy): domain Eukaryota; kingdom Viridiplantae; phylum Streptophyta; class Pinopsida; order Pinales; family Pinaceae; genus Picea; species Picea sitchensis. The sequence continues at coordinate 3,653 of SNQJ01S0071370.1, read as the reverse complement.
AGTCCCTGGTGTTTGCAGAGCTTATCTGTGCTCTCCCTCATGCCGATGAAGACATCGAACCTAGAGATTCTCTCCCCAATGAATCTCTTTTCCTCATCAACACCTCTGATCCTTGGTACAGAGATATCCTCCTTTACCTTCAAACCCAACGTTTTCAGCCTAACATTTCTCATGAAGAGCGTCAACGTATTTGTCACCACTCTCGTCATTATCTTATCATCGGCGACACCTTATATCGTCGTGGTATTGACACTATCCTTCGACGATGTCTGATTCACGAGGAGGCTGAACACATTCTGAACGATTGTCACCTCGGTGCCTGTGGCAGTTACCTTTTCGGGATGGCCACAACCCAAAAAATCCTATGTGCTGGCTACTTTTGGCCCTCAATTTTCAAAGATTGTATTGAGGCCGTCAAAAAATTCCCACCCTGCCAAGTCTTTAACAAGAAGGCACACACCCACCCTACTGCGCTGCACCCCATTATCGCCATTGGCCCCTTTGCCAAGTGGGGTATCGATTTCATGCAGTGTAAGCCTACCTCAGCCGGGGGGCACGGTTATATAATCGTCGCCATCGACTACTTTATAAAATGGGCTGAGGCTATGCCTACCTTCCTAAACGATGGTCGTACCACAACTCTGTTTCTTTTCAACCACATCATAACTTGTTTTGGTGTACCACGTACCATTTCCACTGATCATGGTGCACACTTCCAGAACTAGATGATGAGCGAATTACATGTCAAATTGGGTTTTCTCCATGAAAACTCATCCCCTTACTACCCTCAGGCCAACGGACAAGTTGAGGCCATCAAAAAAGTCTTGAAAACCATGATTCAACGCATGGTAGGGGCAAACAAGACATCATGGCATCTACAACTTTTCTTCGCTCTCTGGGCCTATCGTACTTCTGTGAAAACCTCAACTGGATTTACTCCTTTCCAGTTGGTGTATGGCATTGAAGTTGTTCTTCCAATCGAGTGTGGGATTCCATCACTCAAACTTAAAGTAGAACTCCTGCCCCATACTTTTGCTGAAGAAGAACGATTCTTGTATCTATCCAAGCTGGACGAAACACGTCGTGATGCTTCTCTCGTTAATGAGGCACATCAGAAATGAATTAAAATCCGTCCACCCTCGGACTTTTGCAGAAGGAGACTTAGTCCTCGTTTATGACCAAGCTCACGATAAGTTGGGGACAGGTAAGTAAGAACCTATGTGGCACGGTCCCTACATTGTGAAGCGTGTTCTACATAGAGGTGCCTATGAATTAGTAGATCATGATGGAATTTCCCTAGGAGAGCCCCGGAACGGGCTTTACCTTTAAAGGTACTATGCTTAGATTACCCAACATCTGTACTTTGTACATTATTGTATTTTAGTTTGGTGTGTCTATTTCTTTCGCGTGATCGAGTCTTTACCGTTGCCACTCATGACTGTGCTTGTGTTCTCATGTGCAGATGACGTCTTCCTTTCCTATCTTTTTCGGGTTTGCGGATGGCGCTAGTTGACATACCTGGAACATTGCTTCAGCAACATGGGTTATTTACCAATTTGACAAGGTGGTGAGTTCAGGAGGTATCTACCTAGGACCAGCAACCAACAACATGGAAGAATATCATGCTGTCATTGGAATGTTGACCCAAACCTCCTCTCTAGGTATCTCTCGTATCATTGTTTACTTAGACTCCCAACTCGTGGTCTATCAACTCAACCGTATCTACGCTATCCGTAGTCCTATCCTGCTACGTCTCCACCTACAATTTTGTCGTCTTGAACGAATGTTTGATTACATTGAATATAGACACGTTCCAAGAGAACTCAATAGTGTTTTGGATTCGTTAGCTAATTACATCATGGATCGGTATCTCGCCCACATATAAGATTTAAGGAAAGCAAAATTGTACATCACATGTAAATTAAAACACATCACAGACATCATCATGTACAAATCATTTGGCACTGTAAAAAACTCAGAACTGTATATATATATATATATATGGCGTGACTGAAATGCTTTTGATTACATCAAAATATATAGAAGAGAAAAATGTTGGGTCTTTAAACCCCTACAACATCGCCTGACAAGGGATACAAAAATATGATCACTAGAGAGACTCTAATCTCCCTGCACTACATTGTGCTGCGAGTAACATATCACTACACGCACTACGCATCTCAGTAGATAATTGACATTCTCTGGCACTCCCACAGTGTGCCTCTGTAGATGTAAAGGAACTTCTCCCCTCCGTAGAGGAGGAATGCCCATCGTGAGGCCTTGGAGGTTTCTTTCAACCTCCCAGAGACCTATCATGGGTACTCCCGGATCTTCTACAACCAGAGCACCCCCACGACGTCCTGGTATCGGTATATAGACCGGGCGCACTGCTCTCTTGTCTCCATGTTGAAAACAATACATCTTTTAAAAACTCTTCTATATACCCAAAAAAATACATATACATTAAAAACTTAAAAAACAAAAACTAGACATGGTATGGCTCTAGTATCTTACCTGACACATCCCAGTCTTCCCCCGCGGGTAAAATCAAATCCATGCTCCCATGGAAATCTACCTCATCATAGGGGAAGTCTTCTATCTAGAGATAATGCCGTCTCAGCCAAGCAAATAAATCCCCAGTGGAGTCGCCAGTTTCTGTTGTAGGAAAATCTCCCTACGGACAGGTAGATTGCCTCAAAGAGCTAGACCTAAAACTCTAAGACAGAAAGTGCTTAACATGGACACTGACTTCCTTTCAAATCTATACAAACTAATGCATGAGAAGGAAGGATGATAGAAGTACCTCTTTATTGAAGTTTGTACCTGCACGCTCCGAGTCGAGCTCCAAAATTTCGCTCCTCGATGAGTCCTGTAGACAAACAAAGTACGACCACTTCCTACTCTATTTATATTAGCTTGAAAACAAATCTATCTATCAATGATAATTTCATGTAAGATTAGACACAAACTAGAAAGAAACAGGCCAAGTGTGTCATATTAATGAGAATAACGACAACAATACTTACAATCGTAGATGCGAATGCGACAGCTTCGTCAAGTCCCCTTCATCTAACCCTTGCTCGAACGATCCACGACCTGGATGATGACAGCTTCACTGATCACTCTCTTTTGGCTGACTGTGTGTTTCCTATGAGATCATAGGTTTCAAGCTAGCAATTCTTCCCCCTTCTCACCATCATAGAGCCTGCTTATATAGGTTAAGAGAAGCTTAAACTCTTGAGGTATCTTTAGGGTAGGTTGAGGAATTCCCTCCTCAAATCAAGGATCTTCTGATTGAACCAAGCATTCGAATGCAACTACCTTCCAAACTTGAAATATCCTTCCCTTATTCTCCTCAATGGGCCAACCACTGCCCATATTAGACAACGCTCCTTCAAAAGGGGCATCAGGGCGCTATAGCGCTCCCTAGGAAGCTTGAGGGGAGCGCCAGCGCTCCAAGGATGGATAACGCTCCTTCATAGGGGCAGTTGGGCATTATAACGCTCCCTAAGCCCTTATAGGGGAGTGCCAATGCTCCTAAGGCTGATGTAGGGGAGCGCTTGTTATCCATATTTTTGGTTATCAAGATGATGACATGATAATGACATGGTGATGGAAGATCTAACTCTTCTTTAAGATCATTTTCATGAAGA
>SNQJ01S0071369.1:50665-62070 GCA_010110895.2 Picea sitchensis | reverse complement strand
GGTTATGTTTTAGGGGTTATAATGAATATGTGTTAAGGTTAAGGAGTTATATTGGTGAGGGGTTAGAGGTTATAATTTACTGGTGTTAGGAATTAAGAGTTACAGTTTATATGAGTTATTTGTAGGATAAATTAAGGTGATAATCATGAAACTTAAGGTTATATATGTAATTAGGTTATAAGGCATTTAGAGTTTATAATGCTCAATGGTTAAGGTTTATATTAATTCTAGGTTATAAAGGTTAAGTGTTAGGGGTGATGGGTGTAATAAATTTAAGGGGTTGGAATTAAGAGTTACAGTTTATATGAGTTCTTGAGTTATTGATTAAGTTCTTGATTAAGTTATCAGGCTCTTTTGATCACAACCTAGAAAGACTCTTGGAGTGATAATGGAACCAATTGTTCGCTAAATTTTAGATCACAACAAATCAAAACATGCTCCTATTCCTCTTTCCTGACAACAAATCTTCTGCGATTTGGTACAACAAATCTTATGCAATCTGGCTAGAACGTGACCACCAGAGAAGACAACGAACGATTCTTGACAGTAGTTTTCTGGGTCTATTGGCAGTAACAACAACGATATGTGCCCTCCCTTAAGCTCTAGCAATCAGAATATGTGACAACTTGCAAGAAATTCCTTGCGAACGGTGGCAGCGATTCAATAATCAAATCCGCAGAGGCGACTTGCTCTCTCGTGCAATTATGGCGAACATCAAATTCTCCAGCAGCTTAACAATAACAATGATCCTTCAATGTAGTGCACCCCCTTCAAAACTCTTCAGCAACTTGAAGATGCAACCTACTCCACTCACAGTGAATTAGTTGATGGACGGCTCCTGGTGAGATAGACGAATGGCTCCTCCACGCAACAACTCAACAATCACTAACCTGCTCTAATTATTATAAGAGTGTTTGGTCACTTTGCACACAAACCTATTACTAATAAGCGGTAACAACAGAAATTTGGGTGTTAACCCATAATGTTTTCAATCTTCCTTCTAGGTCGCACTAACCATTTTCATTGACCACCACATACAAAAGGATGTCAATATCAACAAGATAAACAAAATCCTTGTTCAAATTTAGCTCTAATAACACGATAAACACCAAATTGTTGTATGAAACCCCCTTGTTTGTGGGACAAGGGATCCCCTCCGCCCAGTGATTTGACTCGTAAAGTCTATGCCAGAGGTATACATACCCTACCCCCCTCTAGATTTTAACTTGTGACTTCTTAGGAGAAAACATGTCTTCTTAACCATTAGACCCACTATAATATATATATATATATATATATATATATATATATATATATATATATTATAAATATATATAAAACAAAACCCGCACCCATATGTTATAATATATAAATTAGATATTATATATATAATATATAATTTATATATTATAAATATTTAATTAAGAAATAAATAAATAAACAAAACCAAAACCCTTTTAACAAAAACAAATCCCCCCCATTTGTGTATGCATATCCCCGATCCATACCCCGGTCACATCCTGTACTGTGCATTGATCCATACCCCACGCGAATAGAGTGTGCATGCGACCTCTGCGAGTAGAGGAGAAAGGGTAGTCTGTGAGGAGAGCAGGAGCACGCAAGGGAACACGAGGGTGAGTCTATGAGGAGAAAGTGGAGCACACGAGGGCACACGCGAGGGAAGCAAGAATGGTGAGTACCCTAAGTTTTATCCAGCAATTTTAAAATAGCAATGTTTCATGTGAGATCCAAAGTCAAGTTCAGCGTTTCTTGCATTTCATGTTATTCATCCAGTGTCAAGTTCAATCTGCATAGCTTCTTTGTCTTCCTTATTGTCTTCTAATGCTTGAATGTAGATACAATTCCCCACCACGATCTCAATCTCCTTCATCGACCCTTCCTTGACATCCAACTCAACTAAAATTTTGGCTACAATGCACATATGGGATGTTTTGAACTTCTCAACCATGTCTCCTATGGTCTTGAAGGCTTTGAAAAACCATAGTTCCAATGCCAATATGGGCATTTTAACCCAGATGTAGTGTTTGGTAACCCTTTCCATTCTTGGATCAAGTTTTGACATCCATTTTTTCAATATCATTGAGGTTGTACCACAACACCATTTCGACAATAAAACTAGAATGGTGTCCACTTTGAATTGACATTTGAAAACTAACCAACCTTTTACTAATGTGTGGAAACCATGTGAGTATCCTAACATTTGGGTCCAAGATCTCTCTATCCAATCGAATAGGTTTTTCTTCAATATGAACCTTCCATAGGAATGACTTGTCAGGGTTCTACTTATCATTCCCACAACCTACTCCATTGTGACATCCACCCGAAGGACCAATTGAGGCCTTCCTTTTAGAAACATAATGCACTTCCTTCCCTTCCTTCTCTTCCATAGAAATGACCCGTTAGGGTTATACTTATCATTCCCACAACCTACTCCATTGTGATATCCACTCCAAGGACCAATTGAGGCTTTCCTTTTTAGAAGCTTAATGCATTTCTTTCCCTTCCTTCCAGATTTCAACTCTTGATTCCTTACCACTCTTTCCTCCTTCACTATTTACCGATTATCACCCTCTCCTATATTCCAGATAGCTTCAGGGGACCTCTGGGATTGATTATATTCCTTTGAACCATAAAATCCCCCCACAGACTTTATGCAACTGCATTGTAACTCCTCTATTGAGGCTTGAAAAAAGTGTTATACACTGAAAGGGGTGATTTATCAAACCTGGGGCAAAAAAATAAAATCAAATCAACACTAAAGAGTGCTTGTAAAAATAATCGTACCTAGAAAATTGTTCAATCTCTAGGGAAAAAACAGCAACAAGAGACACACTATGCACACAACAAACTCTTGCATAGATCCTGTAAACATAAACTAATTACATGTTGGAAATTTAAGACATACCTGGGAATCTGAAAACCATAAATGGAAATCAAACCTCACTCCATAAAATATTCTTTATAGTGATGAAAATCCCTTCTTTCCCCTCTTAAAATTGCTGGAAGACTCTCCCAAATAGCAACTGGAAGACTCTCTCAACTTCATTTACAACAAAATAGAAATGTCTCATGTGAGATCCTTATATATAGCCTATAACAATGTCTCATGTGAGATCCTTGTATCTAGCTTAGGGAGGGGTAAAATATTACTTCCTCCAACTACCTAGTCAAAAAATACAATAAAAATGAGGTGGTCAAACCACATGTACAAATATCCAAGTGAAAATGCCCCAAGAGAGTGTAATGTCTCCCTTAATGAAGGAAGAAGGTGAATCCAAGGTGTAATGTCTAGCATCCAAAGGCCTCCAAAGGGGTATATCCTCAACAAACTCCTCAAAGTATGAACGTAAAGGCGTTTAGGTATCTTCCAAGGTGGAAACATAGATCTCCAAGGTGAAAAATATCCATAAATCATCAGTAAGACCCCTCAAGAGTGGATGAACCCTTCAAATCAGCTCCAAAAGTTTCATGGATGAGGTGTTCAAGGTGTAACAACCCTCCTCAAATCATGCCAACTTTCTCCTCAAGTCATGGGAGAATTAGATAAGTCCACATGTGACAAATAGTTCCACAATGCACGTCTCATTATTGGCTAAAGGAATATTGACTAAACCTTGTTTAAACCTGATGCAGGATCATCTCTCCATGTCAGCCAGCCAGCCCATGTCAACGCACGCATTCAATGAAGAGAGGCGTAGCTCTCATTTCAAAATTTGAAATTTGAATGTAATTAATGTTGTAGGTTGTTGCACCATGAGGTCGTGCTTTGCACAAGCTATAGATAAGGAGGCCTTTAATGTTTGTAAGGCTGAGATCTAGATCCGATTCTGGACTAGACAACCCATTCAATGTAATTGAATAGGGTAGGTAGATTGGAGGAAAGAGCTCGAAGATCCCCCTCATGTAAAAGATCGAGAGACCTTATTTGTATTATGAGAGTAGTGGTAGCAGAGTAGGTGGAGAGAATTGAGGGGAGCCGAAACTCTGTTAAAGTTTGTGCTCATAACACCTTTGTAAAGAGGCATTTTTATTAATATAAACCAAAGCAACTTTTCCTACATATTGTCTGTGTTATGTGAATGTCTATGTGTATTCTTTATATGATGTAGATGTATGTTAGGAATGCATTTGCAGGAGTTGTTTGATTTCAGGGTTAGAGGTCTTTGAGGCTTCACACCAGGAGGGTGTGACAGAACGCTGCGGGTTCTGATAATTGTGCACAGAGAGTGCATTTCTGAATTCTGCGGGTTCAGACAAAGGCGTGCCAGGAGGGCACAGTAGCTGAAATCATCAACTCAGAGGAAGACCTCAAGGTTGTTGAATACCTTGGAGGTAAGTTTGTGTATGAGAGACACAGTTGCAAACAGAATATCTGAGGATTTCTGTAAAGCTCTGGCAAGTGGGCATTGAGCAGGTGCAAGAGTGCACAGAAGAACTTTGTTGTGAGTTCAGAAGAGGACGGGATTTCTAAGGAGTTTTGTACAGCTCTGCCAGGAGGGAATTGAGCATAGGCACAGGATGCTGAGGAAGAACTCTATTGTGAGTTAAACAGAAGTCAAAATCATTGAGGATTCTAAACACTCTGCCAGGTGGGCATTGAGTAGATGTGCAAATAGGCACAGGAGAAAAGAACCCTTTGAGTTCTGGAAATTGAAGAAGAGTACACAGAAGGATCTTCACAGGGTTGTTGAACACCCTGAAGACTTAGCAATAAGTTTCTTGAGCAAGGAGTGCCAGGAGGGCATCATATTTCTCCATCTGCAGGAGAAGGAAGAAGGGTAAAATCCATTAAGAGATATGAGTAACGGGAAAGCTCAGAAGAGACAGCACTTTGGGTGCAGAGACTCTGCAAAAGAGAAAGAGTCGAANCAGGAGGGAGAGCGTTTTCATATACACAGGCGAGACTCAAGGTAAAGAGTTCGTAGAGGAGAGGAGCAAAGGTTGAGGCCTTTTGCACTTGGAGAATTCTTCCAAGTCAGGGAGAAAGCGCGGAAGCTCAGGAGGAGCACAACTGTCGTCGGATCAGCCGAGAGATTCTGGACCGTTGGATTTCTCACGTCCAGGAGTCGGCATAGGAGGAGTGCACAGGAAGACAAGATCTGAACTTTCAAATCTTAGTCAGAAAACTCAACAGCCATTGGATATGTCAAGAGATGCATGAGGGTTAAGACTTCATGAACAGAGGCGAAAGTCCCGAAGGAGGAGTTGAGCTATCGAGATTTCAGAATTTGAGATTTCGGAGGTCCTGATGACGAGGGGTCGGGACACTCCATGGTGAAAGTCCCAAAATAGATCTCGACCATCTGTTGGAAGGAGGACACGTGTCCCGAGATCACCCACATCAGGGATTCGGACACTGAGACTCACAGAGGTGAGCATTTCGACTTTGCACCTAGAAAAGTCCTGAAAATATCACAGTTGTCCATTCGTTGGGACACGTGGTGGAGATCAAGGAACCCGTCGGTATTTCGGCTACCGGGGATTCAAGTTGACAGAGGATTTGTGTCACTGGGGGTCGCAAGTCGTGAAATTGTGAAACAACAAGGATCGTTCATCTAAGGGAGGAAACATGGCAGCAATCAAGGATTTCGAAAGATTTTCTGAGAGGAGGCCATTTCGAAAAATCGAAAATTGGGAATTCGGGAGTTCCGTTGACCAGAGGTCGGGCTCTCGTATTGATAAATCCCGAATGAAATAAGACTGTGGTATTATGAGGAGTGGTCACATGGACTAGGAGCATAGACAAAGGGGCTAATGCAAGAAAATCCTTTTCGACAAATTGGCATTTCGGAGATCGGAAGGTCGTAGAGTCAAGGGCTCAGGACATCGGGACACTGAGGGTTCTGAAAACCGAAATTCCATTTCGGGGAAAAAAAGCCATAGACGTGTACAGAGGTTGTGGACGAGAACAGAAGGACCTATGAATTGGAAATTTGAGATTCCAGTAGGGAATCAAAAGAGCCGCTTCGGCTCAAGGGGAATTTGAACGATCCTGAGAGCGGACTTCAGCCTGAGGGTCAAAAGGGGTCTGCACCATTTGTGGTATCAGAGCGGGATTTCATCTGTATATTTCAGGTGAAGCGAGAAGGAAAAGGAAGACAGAGTGTTGGAGACTCTGTGATGGTTGTTTACAGGTAGACAGTAATCAAGAAGACAGTCAAGAGGACTGTAGAAGAAGCTGAAACACTCGGGGTTGTAGAGTGACAGCAGCAGGTTTTCCAGGAGGGCAGACATGAACATCAAGATTTCTACTAAATGTTATACGAGTGTTGGAAGGAAGGACCCAGAGATGATGAGAAAAGTTGAATGGGATAAATAACTTGTCGAGATGAGGGCAAGGATGGATGAACTTTCATTTGAGATGCAGCAAAATGCCAAGTCGAGATGGGTATATGAATGGACCATGAGGAAGACGAAAGAAAAATGGCCAGTCAAGGAGTTGAAAATCGTAGGATGTTAAGAGGATGGTTGAGGCATGTTGAAAACCTCGACGGACCAGAGGAAGTGGTTCAGGCATGTGAACCAGAGACTAGGAGAAACCTCGGTAGTGAGGATGAATTGGGATCAGCTGAAGATCTCAAGGACTGTCAAGAAGACAGCCCAGAAATTCCCAATTGCCAGGAGGGAAAAGAGTTGAGGTCGTTGCGGGTTCTCATGGACTGTCATGAGGACAGCCGGGAAATTTCACGTTTCCAGAAGGGCAATGAATCAATATCACTGCGGGATATCATGGACTATTAGGAGGGCAGCAGGAAAATCCCAATTTGCCAGGTGGGCATGGGAACAGAAATGGGACTGTTTGAGAGTCTCATGAAATTAGAGGTGAGTTTGAATCAGCCCGAGGAGCTGACAGAGCAGATGAGCTCAAAGATGGATTTGGATCAGCAGATGTAGCTGATAGAGGAGGAAGATCAGAGACATATTCTAATGATTGGGGGAATTGAAATATTCCTACCACATAGCCCAGTTGAGGCAGAAATCTACGTTGTCGATGAAGCAGCAACAACAAGAGAAAGACAACCAGCTGTGACTATCAAAGAAGAAGAGCAGGTAGATGTGGTAATCACTCCATGGGAGATGGAGCTGGAGATGTTGGAGGATTGGCTGAACAATCCAGAGCAAGTAGAGGAGAATTTTGAGGAATTTCTCAAAGACTTCAGCCAGGGAGATGAACTGGTGAAGACTGTAGTACCGAGGTATACAACAGATGATGAAGAGAAATTCCAGGTTAAGGAGAAACTGGATGAAGCTAGGATTAAGCCAGCAAGAGAACTAGCAAAAGAGGAAGCTGAACAACAGTTCAGTGAGGAGACTGCAGAGATGAAGTCTGCAGCAGAGTGGACACTTAGTTCCACAGAATATAAAGGAGATGGCATGGGAGATCATTGTGATATGTCCATCTGCTGAAACATTTTGCAGTAGAGGAGATTGCATGAACAGGGCCAGCCACTGGAGCAGTTGGACGAACTGATCGATAAGATCAGAAGGTTGATGATAGAGTCAGCAGAGACTGCCAGCAAGGAGAAGCTGGGCAGAGAAGCAGCAGCAGTAGCAGCGCAGCAGAAGCAACAACAACAGGGAAATGGAGAAAATGAACAGCTCCAGAAATTTGTTTGGGATCCAGGAGGATTTCAACAACTGAGATGGGAAGCTCATGAGCAGGAGCTCATGAATTTTTCAACTGAGGAGTATGATGCAAGAGCATCTCTCCACGTCAGCCAGCCAGCCCATGCCAGCGCATGCATTCAATGACAAGAGGTGTAGCTCTCATTTCAAAATTTGAAATATGAATGTAATTAATGTTTTAGGTTGTTGAGCCATGAGGCCGTGCTTTCGATAGGCTGTAGATAAGGAGGCCTTTAATGTTTGTAAGGCTGAGATCTAGATCCAATTTTGTACTAGACATCCCACTCAATGTAATTTAATAGGGTAGGTAGATTGGAGGAAAGAGCTCGAAGAGCCCCCTCATGTAAAAGATTGAGAGACCTTCTTTGTATTATGAGAGTAGTGGTAGCAGAGTAGGTGGAGAGAATTGAGGGGAGATGAGACTCTGTTAAATTTTGTGCTCAGAACACCTTTGTAAAGAGGCATTTTTATTAATATAAACCAGAGCAGTTTTTCCTGCATATTGTTTGTGTTATGTGAATGTCTATGTGTGTTCTTTATATGCTGTAGATGTATGTTAGGAACGCATTTGCAGAAGTTGTTTGATTTTAGGGTTAGATGTCTTTGAGTCTTCACACCAGGAGGGTGTGACAGAACGCTACGGGTTCTGATAGTCATGCACAGAGAGTGCATTTCTAAATTCTGCGGGTTCAGACAAAGGTGTGCCAGGAGGGCACAGTAGCTGAAATCATCAACTCAGAGGAAGACCTCAAGGTTGTTGAATACCTTGGAGGTAAGGCTATGTATGAGAGACACAGTTGCAGACAGAATCTCTGAGGAGTTCTGTAAATATCTGGCAAGTGGGCATTGAGCAGGTGCAAGAGTGCACAGAAGAACTCTGTTGTGAGTTCAGAAGAGGACAGGATCTCTGAGGAGTTCTGTACAGCTCTGCCAGGAGGGCATTAAGCACAGGCACAGGGTGTTGAGGAAGAACTATGTTGTGAGTTCAACAGAAGTCAGAATCACTGAGGATTATAAACACTCTGCTAGGTGGGCATTGAGTAGATGTGCAGATAGGCACAAGAGAAAAGAACCCTTTGAGATCTGGAAATTGAAGAAGAGTCCACAGAAGGATCTTCACAGGGTTGTTGAACACCCTGAAGACTCAGCAATAAGTTGCTTGAACAAGGAGTGTTAGGATGGAATCATATTTCTCCATCTGCAGGAGAAGGAAGAAGGGTAAAATCCATTAAGAGATCTGAGTAACGGGAAAGCTCAGAAGAGAAAACACTTTGGGTGCAAAGACTCTACAGAAGCACAAGAGTCGAAGAGTCCTTTGAGGATTCGAGAAGAGAAGCTCAGGAGGGAGAGTGTTTTCATATACACAGGCGAGACTCAAGGTAAAGAGTTCGCAGAGGAGAGGAGCAAAGGTTGAGGCCTTTTGCACTTGGAGAATTCTTCCAAGTCAGGGAGAAAGCGCAGAAGCTCAGGAGGAGCACAACTGCCTTCGGATCAGCTGATAGATTCTGGATCATTGGATTTCTCACGTCCAGGAGGCAGCATAGGAGGAGCGCATAGGAAGACAAGATCTGAACCGTCAGATCTTATTCAGAAAACCCTATAGTCATTGGATCTGTTAGGAGATGCATGAGGGTTAAGCCTTCGTGAACAGAGGCGAAAGTCTCGAAGCAGGAGTTGAGCTATCGGGATTTCAGAATTTGGGATTTCGGAGGTCCTGATGATGAGGGGTCGGGACACTCCATGGTGAAAGTCTCGAAAAAGATCTGGACCGTCGGTTGGAAGGAGGACACGTGTCATGAGATCACCCACATCGGGGATTCAGACACCGGGACTCACAGAGGTGAGCATTTCAACTTCGCACCTGGTGAAGTTTCGAAAAGATCACAGCCATCCATTCGTTGGGACACGTGGCGGAGATCGAGGAACCCATCGGTATTTCGGCTACCAGGGATTCAAGTTGACAAAGGATTTGTGTCACTGGGGGTCGCAAGTCGCAAAATCGCGAAACAACGAGGACCGCCCATCTGAGGGAGGAGACGTGGCAGCAATCCAGGATTTCGGGAGATTTTCCGAGAGGAGGCCATTTCAGCAAATCGGAAATCGGGAATTCAGGAGTTCCATTGACCAGAGGTCAGGCTCTTGTATTGATAAATCCTGAAAGAAATAATACTGTTGTCTTATGAGGATTGGTCACATGGACTAGGAGCATAGCCATAGGGGCTAATGTTGTTGGACACACCTACCATACTTAGAGGGGGGGTGAATGAGTGTGGGGATCTTTTTCCCAAAACTTTCCTCTTACACAAAACTCATTAGTTAGCATTCAACATTTACTCATTACTCATTGTTTTCATTAATAATCAGTTAGATGTGAATACATATCAGCAACATATATCATAAATATATCATCAACAAATCATCTCCACAAGGAACACAAGATGTATGTACAATTTTTTTTTTATTATGGACTTCAATCCGGGGGTTTTTTAGCAACAACTTAATAGAGTACAACTCTACAAGAGAACTAGCTCTATATACAAGACTTAGCTTACATTATCAGCACCAACTGAGATGAGGCAACAATCCTCAATAGATATCAATCTATACCATAAACAAGAGCATCAACCATGCACCAACCTATGCCAAACAACCTGTAATCAACCTGTACCATAAACAACTACATCCAACCATGTACCAAGTATATACCAATCATGTGTCACCTACTCATCAAAAATTACTCATCAATATGTACCAACATCATCGACTATACACCTCATGTATGTGCCAACTCATGAACTGCTTGTCTCAACCATGACTAGTTTTGGATTAGTCAACAACCCTACCTTGAAATAATCATAACTTTGTACCTGTAATGAATAAAGATATGAAACTGATAAACAATGTTCTTCAGTGTGTTTTATACAATTTCTCCAGGTGGCACTACTTGTAACCTCTCAGAAAAGGAGTTATAGCAAAAATGGCATACCTTGCTGAATTATGGATTATTCTAGAGAGTGACCTTGTAGAGTTTTCCCCGCACAGAATATTTGTTGAATAGATATGAAACTGTTCTAGAGAGTACTAAAGAATTTAATATAACCAACACAATTGGTCTCACTGAATTTGGATCTGTTATGAGGAAGTTATGACGTTTTTACCCAAAACACTTGTTTTTGACTAGTTTCAGGACTGGTCACAAACCCTATTTTCCACGGCGTGTAACTCCCAAAATAAAACGACCCTCAAGTTGAATTTGTAACCATAGATACTTGGATATGTTTTATCACTTTCATAGCAATTTTAGGATCTGAATCATTATAGAAAAAACATTATAGCGAAAATGGTGAGATGACCTGTAAATAACATACCTTAGAAAGCACCATCAAAAGAATTTATCCGTCCTTGTGTTTCAGCCTTATTTTCTTCACTTTCCTCAGAATTTCAGCTTAGATATCCTTGGTTACCTCAGTCACCTATAGATATTCAATATTCGCAAGTGTTCCACACCAAAAATGCTCAAGAAACTCTCACAAGAAGCTCTCCATCAATACTCCAAAAGATATTTTCACAAGAAGCTCTCCGTTGATCCACAAAAATGATGATCTACAAGAGACCATTTCTATATTATTTATGATTTCATCCTCTAGGTCACTTAACCCATTTTTAGGTCACTTAACCCATTTCTAGGTCACTTAACCTATTTTCCTTATTTTAGGGTTAACCACTTTCCATAAATAGAAAGTTCTCCAATACTTTAT
>SNQJ01S0071369.1:12431-40668 GCA_010110895.2 Picea sitchensis | reverse complement strand
TAGCACACAATGAATTCCATATGGTTAATGATTGTATTTGAATCTCTCACTACAACCAACGATTGAGCACATGAACCTTTAGAAATTTTCAATCCTTTCCAAAGTGCATAAGCGTTTGCTTGGTTGTTGGAAAAAACACCAAGCCCCCATGCACAAGAAGTTTCAATTGTTCCTCCAGGGTCCATGATGACACCCCCTCCCCTGCCCATCCCAACCACCCCATATTTTTTACCAAGTTACTCACATACCAATGGTAGGCCTTGTTTCCCTCCTTGCATTTCCCCATGATGATCTCTGGAGTATGAATAAGCAATTCCAATTTTTTGTGGGTTGATTTTGATGGAAAAATAATTGAATAGGTATGGGCTTATGCAATGGTTATCAAGAATCCAAGGACTCCATCAGTCCTCCTAAGATACATATGCTCCATTGGTTCCACTCCACTTACTAAGCCAATGCTCCATTGGTTCCACTCCAGTTACATGAACACTATTGCAACCAAGGCATCCCCAAGTCAAATACATGCCTCCATGAAAGAATCCAAGATACCCTATGTTGTCTAGGGATCAATTCCCTCCTCTATAATGTC
Source organism: Picea sitchensis (assembly GCA_010110895.2). Taxonomy (NCBI): domain Eukaryota; kingdom Viridiplantae; phylum Streptophyta; class Pinopsida; order Pinales; family Pinaceae; genus Picea; species Picea sitchensis. The sequence goes on along the minus strand of SNQJ01S0071369.1, from coordinate 40,079 downwards.
AATGCTTCTTTTCCAATGTAGGTCATCCTCCCAAGAAAGAAACCAATATAAATTTGGCCAACATAAATAATGTCCCAACTTATCTAATTATCTCCAACACTCCAAGGAGGAATGTAATGCAAGCATTCAACTAAGGTTAATCAACCACTAAGTAAACCACCTCCAATTTGAAAATACATCTCAAACCATCCAAGGGATAATCATACACCATGTACCCCAAATCTCATGAAGCACCCCCAAACATGGTGTAAACACTTTCAGAGTAACATCGAAAGATAACACAACCCCTATGACTTTGTTGAACTTGTTAGATAGTTTTCTAAATTGATAATGAGAATGCCTATAACACAACCCCTGTGACTTTGTTGAACTTGTTAGATAGTTTGCTAAATTGATAATGAGAATGCATATTTCCTAATTTTTCTTTGATGGAACATCCATAGCTACTTTTACCTATGGAAGAGAATCAATTCAGTGGATGGTCCTTATAGAATCAATACATGTGGTATTATGATATACATTTATCATGAACTTTGATTCAACCTTACTATTTCCCTTTATTTTTCTTAAGACATGGTTGCTATTTTTCAAGGTGCCCAGTGTTAACTAGATTTTCCTATGCTTCTACCAAAATTATAGAAACTAGACTTAGAAAAATTACAAAGATTCCTATCAAACCTAGTGGATATTCATGTTGACCTTCTTATAGATTTAGTTGAATTTCATGGACTCCTATAGAATTTGATCCCAATTATGTCTATCCCAATAACCTTTTTTATTCATGGTGTTTTCCCCCTTGTTTCTATTTGCATTGGGATTTTGGCGACCATGACATGTTTGTATTGAAAAAAGTTCACTTTATTCTACATTGAACCTATATTACTATTTTGAATAAATACCATAATTGTTTTGAATTATGTCAATATTGTAGTTTAGTCATTCATATTTATAGTTAAGCCTTTTGTTTGTATATTTTCATTGGTATCAAATCCTATGTGCCCATATGTGTATGGATTTATCTCTATACAAATTAAATCCCATATCTAGTCTACTTTGACAAAAGAAAGTGGTTCTTTTTATTTTTGTGAGAGAAGTAGTTTAGTGAATGGATTTTATATTTATTTCCTTCTACTTATAGGTTTTGTTTGATATGAAATCTTAGATGGCTAGAAGCGTATTGGTTTATGTCTATAAAAGTTAAAAAGAAAAAGAAAAAAAAATGTATGTCTACTTTGAAAAAAATAACATACTTCTTTTTATTTGTGTGATATAAGTATTTTAGTAGATCACCATATAGTTATTGCCTTGTACTTACTTGAAAGTGAAGATGTAAAGCTCTTGTAGAAAACCCATTTTATTGTAGCATGGTTGGATATTCTCATAAATAAACATGTTAGAATACAACTATACATAAACAAAATATAGAGCTTCATTATAGTAGGTGTACAATTAGATTATGAAATGTTAGAGCTAATTTCAAGAGATATATGTGATAGATAAATTTTTAGTATCGAAAGAGGGATATGTATATAAATAATGTCATTGTTTTCTATTGATAGTTAATAATATGGTAATGATAATATGCAATTGCCACCTAAAATTATGAAAGCCTTGTGTAGAAAATATTGTACAAAATATGTTGTTCCAAAACTATGTTCCACTCGAGGATATCATTATTATTTTTCACACATACATTCATGGTTACTTATAGCTAACATAACTTGTCAATTGTGATTTTTATTCTAGAATGGTGGTTTCCTTAGATCATTATTGTAATTACATCATAAACTCTTGAACAAAGAAATGATAAACAAGAAACCAAAAACCTTATGGTTAAGTCCAAGCTACCACCAAGTTAATGCCCTAAAGTGTAGTCAATGCAATGAGAAATAGGAAAGCTCCATGTTAATGCTACTTGCTACCAATTTTATGGAATCAACTTAATCAACATATTGAATGCATATGGAAATATGGTTTCTTTGGAGGATTATCATAGTTCTTTGTTGAGAGAAGTAGTTTAGTGATCATTCATTACATGTATTTCCCTTTGGTACTGGAGGATGAATATTTTAGGATCTTATAGAAAATGCATGTTAATGTAGCATTCATGAATTGTACATTTATTTCCCTTTGGTACTTGAGCATGAATATTTTAGGATCTTATAGAAAATGCATGTTAATGTAGCATTCATGAATTGTATTGTAAAACATTATGTTAGTACTAAATACACTTATGCACATAGATATACATAAAGAGAATATATACCTTCAATATTGAGAGCATAAAATTAGCCCAAAAATAAATTTTTTATTTTTTTAAATAAATATTTTTTGTCGCAATTTCGACGACAATAAAAATTCCTCCGAAAAATTTGCTATATAAATCAAGAAAAGTTGTCGTCGCAATTGCGATGACAATAATAATCCTGCGATGAATTTTCTATATAAAACAAGAAAAGATGTCGCCGCAATTTCGACGACAATAAAAATTCCTGTGACAAATTTGCTATATAAATCAAGAAAAGTTGTCATCGCAATTGCGACGCCAATAATAATCCTGCGACGAATTTGTTATATAAAACAAGAAAAGATGTCGTCGCAATTTCGACAACAATAAAAGTTCCTACGACAAATTTGCTATATAAATCAAGAAAATTTGTCGTCGCAATTGCAACGACAATAATAATCCTACGACAAATTTTCTATATAAAACAATAAAAGATGGCGTCGCAATTTCGACGACAATAAAATTCCTGCGACAAATTTGCTATATAAATCAAGAAAATTTGTGATCGCAATTGCGACGACAATAATAATCCTGCGATGAATTTGCTATATAAACCAAGAAAAGTTGTTGTCGCAATTTCGACGACAATAAAAAATCCTACGACGAATTTGCTATATAGACCATGAAAAATTGTCGTCGCAATTGCAACGAACAGTTGGTTTCACTTAGTTTGCCTATATTGTCATATTGGTAGTGATATTTATTTTTTTGTCGCAATTGTGAGAAGTTCCCTACGGTCGTCGCGCTTGCGACGTTAATTCAAGTTCATCGAAATTTCCACGTTCTAGGATACGACGTTTGAGAGACTCAAGATTCGTAGCAATATCCACGACATAACATCGCAAGGGCGTCGAAATTTCCGTCGCAAAATGACCCAAATTTGCTAGTGATACAGACAAAGTTTCCACCAGAAACAACCAAGAATGTCCAGTTAAGAGTAGAGTACAATACCAAGGTAGATGAATTGTGCAACCACTGAGTTACTAACACCATGTTCACAATTGCTAGTCTATTGGAAACATGCCAGCAAATTTTCCCATGCATATGCACATGCAGATGCACATGCGCATGCACATGCACGTGCATGCAATCTACTTATGAAATATTCATGTAACTATGTTATCTATTCATGATCAGTCTGTGTAACTAAGAGATATATTATATATATACAAGCATACCCATAGAGGTAGAGGACAATGTGAGTGCAAGCGAGTAAATTGTGTAAGGAGTGGATAGATGTATGCCTGGGTTGGCTATTGTAATTCTCCCTTGAATAGAAGAATATCGATTATCATTGTCGTGGTTTTTCCCCGATTTGGGTTTCCACATAAATAAATCTGTCAAGTGTGTATTTTTTATGTGTTTGGTTTACTATTCTCAGTTTTATGCTTTGTAGTTGCTCTATTTTTTCTTTTGCTTCCCAACAATGGTATCAGAGCTCAAAGTTGAAGGAGCAGAGAGTGAAGGAGAAAAGAATCTGGTTGTTGGATCGAAGAGCTGAGCAGAGTTGAGTGAAGTGGAAGTGGAGAGCCGAGGACGGGTTTTATTACATCATCACGGGTTGTCCATGTGGGACTGCGCGACTATAGCAAGCAAACTTACGAAACTTTCAAAAATTGTGGAATCGTCGGGGGTCGTACACAACACACAGTGTGACCTCGTCGCAGGTCGTTCATTGTACATAGTGTGACATCATCGTAGGTGCATAGTAGTACAAGGTGTGACAATTTGGGTCCAAATCATCACAAGATATACATTGACAAAGTGCGACGATTTAGAAATCATCGCGGGTGATACTCATATAGGGTGCGACGATCAAGGAAAAATTTGATGGTTTGAAGTTCGAATTATTTTGGAAATGGTCGTGAGTGGATTTTTTAATAAAGGTGGGATATTAATTTAATATGGTAAAAAGGTGAGGTGGATTATTTTATGCACATGGTATAATCTCTTTTATTGAATGAGTATGAGTGGAGGATCGTTTTCATGGTAAGAGGTGGACCTTTTATTGAATGAAAAAAAAGTGGATGCTTTTTAAAAAGGGCTTTTAAATATTATATATATATATATATTGGATTAAACATTTTTTCCAACTATATCCTATCATTGTTTCTTCATTATAAAAGGCCTAGTATTATAAGCTTGGTTTTGTATGGTGGTTTCTGCTAATGGCCAGAGTGCAAAGTTCTAAGTTTGAGATTGAAAAGTCCATTGGTAAGAATAGCTTTGCACTATGGAAGCTCAAGATGTGAGATATACTTGTGCAACAAGGATTGAAAAAGGCCTTGGATGGAAGGTCAAAGAAACCAACAAGTATCATAGATGAGGACTAGGAGGATTTGGATGCAAGAGCCCTCAGTACTGCTCACCTGTGTCTAGCAGATGAGGTATTGTTTAACATTGCTGAAGAGACGACAACAACAAGTTTTTGGACCAAACTGGAGAGTTTGTATATGACAAAGAACTTGTCAAACATAATCTTCTTAAAGAGGAAGTTGTATAGCTTGCGGATGAAAGAAGGTATGAAAATTATTGATCACTTGAATGTATTCAATACTTTGATTTATCAATTAACTGTTATGGAAGTAAAGTTCGATGATGAGGACAAGGTTATTATGCTATTGTGTTCGTTGCTGAGTCTTGGGATCATATGTTCACAACTGTGTGGTTTAACACAATAGATGCCATTGATTATGACATTGTTGTGGGAGCTCTATTGTGTGAGGAAATGAGGAAGAAATCCAATAAGGAAAACTCAACAGCAGAAGCAATGGTGGTCATAGGTCGATCTACAGAAGGAGGGAAAGATCAGAAAGGTACAGCCAAGTCTAAGTCAAAAGACAGTAAGGGTAAGGAAAAATGTTGGTTTTGTGGAAAATTTGGGCATCTCAAGAAGGATTGTTGGAAAAGACAACAAGCATCCAAAGAGGACTCGACAAAAGAAGCAAATTCAACTACAAGTATGGTTGATGAATTTTTTTCTGTCTGTTGTGTCTCTCGACCTGTGTTCGCATAGAAGGTGTAGGGTGGTGATGGTTGATTCATCATGAAATAATAATAAAATAAAAATAAAAATTGTATTTACTTTGGAGTTGTAGAAATTATTGATTGCATGTAAATGAGCATATGTATGTAAGACCAGGATAGGCATGCATGCCCCTGGTTTATCAAGTCACCTATGAAGAGTCTAAACATAGATTTAGGTAGATTGAATATGTGGGGGGAAGGCATGTATGTTGAGTTAGCCTTAGCCTGGTGAAATTAATGAGTTAAATATGTTTTTAGGTCAAAGCAGGTGGTTTTTTGGGTCCATGTGTTTTGGTATCTCGTGGTATTGTGTCCATGGAATTGCATGTAATGAAGCCTATAAAAGGCTTGGTGAACTCTATTGTAAATGGGCCTGGAGGTAAGCGATGAAGGTTTACTTTGTCGGTTTGGATGGATTTGGTCAAAGTTGTTCAAATGCAAAGTTCGAGGTGGAGCAGTATGTCCAATTTAGAAAGGTTGATGTGTTGGCAGGACAATCAATGTTTGAGAATATATGATGAAGGTACATTCATATACATGGAACTTGGAAAGTATTTCAAGGAAGTTGGGATCGAATAGGCATGTTCAGTAATGCCAAGTTGCAACAATAGTTGTGGATAGAAGCAGTTTTGATATCTGGTAACTTGGTCACCATCGGTTGCAAAAGACAAGAAGATTCAGGAAGAGGTATGAATAGGTCATATGGTAATTACTCAAATGTGAAATTATTCGGTTGTGATGCTTATGGTTTTTTATCATCTTTATAAGTAGGACCCAGATCAGACAGGTAGATATTTGATATGGTGATGATGTTAAGGGGTGCAGACTGTGGGATCCTACTACCCATAGAATCATCATGGAAAGAGATGCAGTGTTTGATGAATGTCCTTTTATAAGGGGATGTATATGGAACAACCAGAATGGTTAGTTCAGAATCACAACAAGATATTTGTTTGCAAACTCAAAAATCATTGTATGGCCTGAAGTATGCTAGTAAAATGGTACAAGATGTTTGATTCCTTCATGGTGAACCAAATTTTCAAGAAGTGAGTATAACCATTGTGTTTATGGTATATTCATTATATTGGTGTTATATGTTATGCTTGTTTCAAGCACAAGCATGGTTGAGATCAACAAGTTGGCTCAGTTGGTTAGGGAATTTGTTATGAAGGATCTGGGAGCAGCAAAATAAATCTTGGACATGGAAATACACAGAGATAGGAAATATGGTAAGCATGGTTATCACAATAGAAGTATGTGGTGAAGATACTCCAGAAATTCAGTATGAATAATGTGAAACTGGTAAAATCCATTTGGCTTTCCATTGTAAATTCTCTTCAGGTTTATGTCCTAATTGATGAAGAATAAAGGGGTTATATGTCTCGAGAATTATATGCTAGTAGGAAGTTTGATGATTGCGATGGATAAATGGTCAGAATTTCACATGCAGTTGGTGTTGTCAGTAGACACGTGGAAAAACCAGGTCAGGAGCATGGAAATGGGTGCTTCAAACATAGAAGCACAAGTATCACCTACAGTGGTTGCAGTGATTTGGTCTATGGTTATTGGTTCATGAGTTTTGGAAATGTGTATCGGTTTATTAGACAGGTTACTGATGGAGATAGAATGGTCCATGCTGGAGTGAATCATGCAGGCATGTTCGCGTAACAGTATTGTCAGAGAATTTGTTAAGTTGTGATGGTGCTTGGCTTCTCTTTGCTTGCAGAAAAGGTGATGAATTAATTAAGGCCATGATATATCAGGTAAATTGTTGTCAAGGTGGAGAATGTTGGAAACATGCCAATGAATTTTCCCATGTGGTCACATGTAGATGCACATGCAGATGTAGATTCACATGCACGTGTGCATGCACATGCACGTGTGCATGCACATGCGTGTGCATGCACATGCGTGTGCATGCAATATACTTATGAATTGTTTGTGTAACTATGTTATCTATTCATGACCAGTCTATGTAACCGAGTGATAAATGTTATATATACGATCATACCCATAGAGGTAGAGGACAATGTGAGGACAATGTGATTGCAAGCGAGTACATTGTGTGAGGAGAGGATGGTTGTATGTCTGAGTTGGCTATTGTAATTCTCCCTTGAATAGAAGAATATCTATTATCATTGCTGTGGTTTTTTCCCGATTTGGGTTTCCACATAAATAACTATGTCAAGTGTGTATTGTTGTTGTGTTTGGTTTACTGTTCTCGGTTTTATTCTTTGTAGTTTCTCTATTTTTGCTTCTGCTTCCCAACATAGTCTTCAACATAATATTTCCCTAATACAATATAAAAGAAAAATGTTTCTACTAAAAATAACAAGAGTAGCACAAGTTCTCTATTATTGATGCCAAAATATTGTTCAATTGAAATCAACATATTTATTTGGTATTTGAAGAAATTAACAATAAAAACAAAGTCAAATTCTTGTAACAATCCAACACAGTACGATTATTTAGAAGCAGATCCATTGCAATCATCACATGTTTCACGGGATTTTGTACAATTTCTAATATTACAAAAGAAGATTGAAAGATTCCAATCACTAGACAACTTAAACTTAGTTGACTCTCAAGATTAGTTGGCATCATCTCAAAAATTTCCACATAAGTGTTAGAACTGAAAGCATTGTTTTTATAGGTTAGCCAGGTCTATACTAAGAACACCCAATAACACCAATTTTTTCTAAGACCTTGCAGGGAAATTCTTGGGCACTTCCCTTAATTCATGGATGGTACCCACTGTAAACCTGTTGGAATTAATTATAGCACCTGACCCAATAGGGCCATCACGTGAGGCACACAATAGAGGAATATAGCCCTGAGAATTGACCTCAAGACCTCCTGCTTGAAGCTCATAACACTCGACCACTTAAGCTAGCCCACAGGGCTCAATCAACCCCAAATATATCCATATACAATGATCATATGTCAATGCATGTAATAAATATTGACTATAATAACCTCCTATATGTACTAATTCTCACTCATTACTCATGCAGGCCTAGCTTCAGCCCAAGATTTACTTAAAAATGTTACACATTATGTTGGCCATAGTGTCATATCATAGCCTCCATTAGGTTCATGATTCATAACAGATTCAAGTACAATATTTTATTATAATATGAATATTACTCCCAAAGAAACCAAAATTTTGTTTTCTTAAAAACTATTAGAAAAATGAGACTTTAAATCTGATAGGCTCAACAATGGATTCATATCTATCATGAAAAACCAACCAGACCAAGGGTAGAAAAGCATGCAGCAGAATCACATTCACTGATATCAAAAAAATGTTCATACTTTCTCACCTCTTACAGTTAAAAGCAAGAGAAGATTTTGCGAGATGTTTTCTTATCCTCCACTATTGTTGAGACACTTATAGTTGTTGGACTTTATCCATCTACACAAAAACAAAGTTGGACTTTGATAGATCCAAAATGTTTTTTCACAAAGATGGATGCAGACATAGTGAACTGCTTACTGAAATAATACGACAAAGGTTGACCATTGCCAATTGCAAAGATTAAGTGCAACAAGAATCTTACATGTATATGTAGATCTCCACTGGATTATAGAACTTATAAATGTCTAGATCTCCATGGGATTGTAGAACTTATTATTGGAAAAGGAACTTGTCGAAACAAATCATGCAATGAGATCATACAGTGTTCCCAAGAATGAAAGTAGAAACTAAAGGCCAAAAGCTATGTGGCAGCCCTGGTAGAAGTTATAAATGTTTATACGAACTAACAATTATTCTTTAATCTCCTAAAAATAATCATCTTAAAAAAATATTAGCATATCCCCCTAGTTTATTGTTAATTCTCTATCATGTAAAGTAGTCCCATAATCAACACTTACATCTAGACAAAGAGATTTCAAAAATTTTCCATGAATGATAGCTAATCATTTGCAGGATCACTAACGTATATTTGATAGGGAAAACAAGTTGTTGATTGGATACCTAACTTACAACATTATAGTTTATATGATAAAGGAAATACTAATGGCAATGGGTTTTTTTAGTTCCTTCTCTTCCTACATTGTTTTCTTGTGATCCATAAGTTGCTCCAATTTGTTTGTTAAAAATGGGCCTCAATTTTTATTTATGATTCTTTTTTCATCCCACTTATGTACAACACACATTGTAATAAATATTAAAGGCATCTAACAGTCACAAAAAACAGGATATGACTGCAAAATAACATTATTATCAGGTCTTCACAGAGAATCAACAAAACAAGATGCATTCTGAAGATTAGATGTTCTGAACATTTACAAAAAAAAACAATCCTAAGAATTTTCAATGGAATATAATGCACAATATAAATATTTAATTTGAAATCGCCATAAAGAAAACCGTCCCGTCAAAATACTACATCCATAGTTTCAAGACCAGTCAGAAAAATTGCATCTATAAATATATTCAATGGCTTCAAATGACAACATGCTAGTAATATACAAACAAAATCCCAAAAGGCATAAAACATGTAAATACCTTGAGACTGACCACATTGGATTCCATGTTTCAAGATGATCTGAGAAACACAAGACAACAAAGGGTGAAATCCACGTTTTTGAAATATATTAACACTTAGTGGAGCATTAAAATAGCAACTCAAGAACTTAAAAAACCTCTTGTAAACTTAGTCACTCATAGACATGCAGATCCTCTTGAGTGTTGCAAAGCACCCATTTGGAGTGATATATATTTGATCGTGGAAATTTTTTATGTAATCATAAATATGAGCATGACTGCTTTGATGAAATTTAATTTTCGACAGTGAAAGTTTCTGTTGTGGTTGAATGATCTGGATTCATCTTCTATGGCGAGTTAGTTTTCTTTCTGATGGAAATGAATGATAATTTTCACAACATTTTTCTATGAAATTGTTCTTGTTTTTATGTTTTCTCTACTTCTTCTGAATTCATTGGTCAAATTTAAAACCATGCATAAATGGAGAAGGGTTCCCAGTAGGATGGATTATTAGCCTCTAAAGAACCATTAATAGTCGCTTCCTAATCACAAAAATTCAAAAAAAATGTGAAGGTTACAAATACTTTCCATACTAGGGGTACAGATACTAGGGTTGAGGGGCTTCAAAATTTGTCTGATTAAGCAAGAAGCAGTTGTAGACACTGGTAGGTTTAGCCACATTCAGTACATGGCCATGGAAAACCCAATGTTTCCAGTTAGACCAAGACCATAGCCAATCCCATGTGGAGGAATATAACCCAAAAACCCATGTGTCCTTCCTTGCATTAAATTGCATAAATATTCACACACGAGGTCATCCTCAAGTTGACGTCCAGGGTCTAAGGCAGAGGCTCCCCAACCCTTTGTTCTTCTCTCTTTGTTTATGTCTACTCTCTTTATCTATGTATTCGTTGTATGTCCTTTTTCTTTGTATTTTGTTCATCTCAATCTTAGTTCGTCTCATATTCGATTGATTGTACTTTGAAGACTATCCAATAAATGTGTAGCTTCTATCTGGAGAAAAACAAATTATGTTACAAAAATATCTCTGGTAGCTTAGTTACACCAGACACTGGAAACCATCAATATGTGAAAATATTATTTTTAAGCCTTCAAAAACACCTATTGAAACATCCTCTCGGTAATACCAATTTAAAACAAAAGAATCAATGCTACTAATATCTGCTAATATCTGTCATGGATGGCTTTGGTGCGTTGAGGACATCATGCAGGAAGTACACTCCAACCCCATCTTCTACACAACTCAAATAGGGTGGAGGAAGAAAATGAGAGAAGGAAATTGCAAGTTTTCCCATTTTGGAAACGACAAGGTATCTAATTTGGAACAAACAACAATTGATCTAGATTTAGGAGCGGAATGAACTAATTAAAAGACAAAATACAATAAACACATAGATATGAAGAAAAACACAGATATTGAATGAACCATATCTTCTATTGAATAAATGAAATAGGTTGAAACTGTAAACCTGCAGAACTGAAACACTTGCTCGAATGGTGGTAGTTATCTCTGAGAAGAGATGTGGTTTCTACACACATCTGTCTAAGCAGAATGATTAAAATGAGGCTCCATATGCCTTTTTAATATTACTCATGAATTTCAAAACCCTAGACATCCAAAAACCTAACCTTAGGAGATGAAATGCCAAAAGTTATGTGGGCCCCTATGGGTAAGTTGGTACCTCAACTTCCTAGGGTCGTAAATTTTGCATACGACCTCCATTTTAGGCGTGTGATAGCCCGTTGGAAAGGTATTTTAGAGAACTACACATTACTCCATCAAAATTTGACTTCGTATACAGTATGATTGTGGAGAGCCAAAAAATAATTGTTTAGGGCCCCAAAACGGCCCTGGAAGTACAACAAGATGTGTTGACATGAAAACATACAAAATAAGCCAGTTGGATTAGGTGGGAGGCCACTAGTATCCACCTAGAAGATGTGTAGAGCTTCAGATAGCCCCAAAAGTGTAGAACCCACAATTATAAAGGAGTACAAAAGAACGTGTTGAACTAAAAATTGTCAAGAGGAGCCAGATGAAATAGGTTGGTGGCCACCAATATCCACATGGATCAGTCCTCCCCCCTTAGGAAGCAATGGTTTCCATTGTGTTGAGTTCCCCCATCATGTGAGGAAACTTCTTCTGAATTTGGCCCCAGGTGAACCACTTTCCTTGGTGTAGGAGTTGCCCTGCCTTGAAAACCCAATTAAGTTGGATCCTCTGCTGGTGAGTGCCCTTAACCTATGATTCCACTATATTATCAATGGATGTTTGTTACATGCAGTCAAGGTTGAGATCTATTGGTTTCAACTGCTCTGCGATCTCTGAGGTGTCCAATAATGGTGGAAAATATGGTCGAAGGAGGTCCACTTTGAACATTGGGTGAAATCCAAGGAAGGGTGGAGTGTTGAGCTCAAAATCATTGTTTCCCATAGCCTTGGTGATAGTGTAAGGCCCATAGAAAAGTGGTAGGAGCTTCCTATGGGGCCCTGTAAGATGCTTCTTCTACAAATGAAACTAGAATTTTTCTCCAACCTGAAACTGGTGTGGTACCCTGTGTTGATCATGGCGTTGCTTGTACTTAGCATTGGCTTTCTGCAAAATCTCATGGACCTGTTGGTGGATGTGTTGAATTCACTCAATGAATCTGGCGGCTTTGATGGTATCAGAATGAGCATGGGAAGAGTCTTTCTATGTGGTGGAAAGAGGTAGTTAAACATCAATGGGACCCAAGGGTTGGAATCCCAGCCCCACCTGAAATGGGTTATGGCCTGTGGAGCTATGGAGAGTCGTGTTGTAACTATGTTGAACATAGGGGAGACTCTCATCCCATGTATTTGGATTCTTAGAGTTGTACATGTGTAGGATGTGCATAATCATCTGATTGAAGACCTTTGTTTGGTCGTCTGTTTGGGGGTGGAAAGTAGTGGATTTACTGAGCTTGGTGTCCAACAGTGACCAGAGACTCAACCAAAATGTGTTGAGGAACCTGTTGTCTCGGTCGGAGATGATGGGCTGTGGTATCCCAAAATGGACCCACACTCGTTCGAAGAAGAGCTTGGAAGTATATGTCAATGTGATATTCTTCTTGTGGGCTGTGAGGATGGCCATCTTCAAAAACCAATCAATGACCACAAATACACAATCATTGCCTTGCTTGGTGGATGGAAGGCCAGACATGTAATCTATTGAGATGGATTCCCAAGGCTTCTCGGGAGTAGGAAGAGGGGTGTATAAGCCTTGCTTATTAATAGTTGGTTTGGCAATGGCACAAGCAGTGCAAGATCTGATATACTTGTTGACGTCATGTCGAATTATTATCCAATACAAATGTTTATGTAGAACGACCACAATTTTCTACACGCAAAAATTTCCTTCCATTCGACTGTAGTGGGATTCCCAAATATGCTTTGCATGCTTGCTTGAAGGAACATAGAGATGGCCCAGATGGCATAGCAGTCTGTCCTAAATGTGAAAATCGGTAACAGTTGCTCCTGTACCCAAGAGATGATAGGTGGTGGCGAAGTCCAAATATTGTTGATAATGTTGGGGCCACTCAAATGCCTCATGTCCACAGGAATGGAGCACAGTGGTGAGTGCAGCCATGGGAGGTTGACTGAGGCAATCAACAACATGATTTTAGCTCCTTGTCTTATAATTTATTTTGATATGGAACTGTTGCAGGTAGGTGGACCACTTCTGATGGCGGTTGTTCTGTAATTTCCCCTATGTTTGTATGAACTGCAGATGCCTGTGATCAGTGTGGATGATTGTCTCCTTTCCCAGAATGTAATGTTTCCATTGACAACAAGCTTGTACAATGGAATACATTTCCTTGTCACAGGTAGGGTATTTTCAGACAATATATAAGAGTGTCTCACTATGGTATGCCATCGCATGATCATGTTGAGTGAGAACTACGCCTACAGCATAGTCAGATGCATCGGTCTCAATCACAAATGGTTGTTGTATATTAGGCAAGGAGAGTACTGGAGCTGAGAACAAGAGATGCTTCATATCATTGAATGCACATTGTTTTCCCTTCCCCCACACAAAATTTTCCCTAACACCGCCATTGGTCACTTGGTTGAGGGCCCATGCAATATGGGAGAATCCAAACATGAACCAGCGGTAGAAGTTGGCTAGTCCCAAGAAGCTCTGAAGCTCGGTTAGTGTGGTCAGGGTTGGCCAGTCACAGATGACTTGGATCTTATTTGGATCAACATGTACCGCATGTTCATCAACAATGTAGCCCAAGTATTGGACCATATTCATGCCAAAGGCTCATTTTTCCAAGTTGGCATATAGCTTGTGTTGTTGCAAAGTGCTCAAAACCTGTTGAATATGTCGCATGTGCTCCTCCCAAGTTATGTTGAATATGAGGATGTCATCCAAATATACCACCAAAAAATATTTGGTGAAGGGTCTCAATACATCATCCATCAACCTCATGAAAGTGGTTGGTGCATTTGTTAATCCAAAAGGCATGACCATCCATTCGAAGAGACCTTCTTTAGATTTGAATTTTGTCTTCCATACATCAGTTGGTTTGATGGGAACCTGGTGGTATCCAGACTTTAGGTCAATCTTGTTGAAGAAATTTCCCTCCTTGAGTTGGTCAAGAAGGTCATCAATCCTGGGAATTGGGTACTAGTTCCTGACGGTGATTTTGTTTAATGCTCTGTAATCAATGCAAAGTTGGTGGGCCCCATCCTTCTTCTGCACCATTACAATTGAGCTTCCACAAGGGGAAGAGTTGGGTCTAATGTTCTCCTTCTGAAGAATCTCTTGGATCTGACACTTGATTTCTTCATTTTCCATCAACGAGCGACAATAGACTGGTCCATTAGGCATAGGTGCACTAGGGCTCAGATCAATTGGATGCTTGACTTGGCAGTGCATCGGTACCCCGGTGGGTGAGGAGAAGATGTCTCTGTACTCTTCCGCGATATCATCCACTTTCTTATGCTGCAAAGAGAGGCTTTGTGTAGATTCCATCGATGTGGCGATGACCTTATGCTTAATATGAGCACGGATCACAAAGAATATGAACTTCCCGGTCCTTGAAATGACCTTACTGCATTTCTTAGTAGAGATTAAAGAAACAGCGGTAGGCAGTACTACCTCTGGTATCCTATACAATTGTCCTCCCAAAGTAATAATAAAATTGCGAGGTCTATACTCATACACAACATGACGCTTCCACAAATATGGTTGTCCTAAAAGAATATCAAAAAATTCAAGGGGAGAAATATCACACAATACCACATCTTTGAAAGTCTTGATTTCGTAGGGCAGACGACATTGTTGGTTGACACGAAGATCTCTTCCTTGGCGAAGCTAGCTGATGGTGTAGGGATGCGGGTGCGGCATCGTCGGCAAGTCAAATCGCTTGACAACCTCTGCTAAGATCAGGTTCTTCTGACTGCCACTATCGAAAATAAAATGAAACAGAGACCCTTTTGCCCACATATGTGAGTCAAAAATGTGTTCCCCTTCCTCTGGTTCTTCTGGTTCTCTTGGATAGACTTTGGTGGTAGCGATAGTGGCACTGGGTTCAGCATTGATAATTTGCTTCCCTCCTTCTGGATTTGATTCAGAGTCAGAATCGGCCTCGGACTCAGACGCCTTCATCTCAGCCACAAGTGACTGCTTGGAGCGATATTCTTCAGTGTTGTGCCAAGGGATTTTATGGTATTCACACCATTTTCCCATGTCCTTCTTCATATTTTCATTTCCCTTCTTAGGTTGCGACTTGGACTGATAATTCTCAGAGTGGCCATATTTTCTCTGTCCCTTGTCGTGTGGGTTGGGGCCACCTTTTCCCTACTTCGGCTGTGAGGAGTTTACAGATCCAAACTCTCGCCTCTTCTACTTAAATTTATGCTCGATCTTGACAGCATATCTATAAGCCGTACCCAATGAGGCGATGTCCAGAAAATCCATTTATGTTTGAATGTATCTATGAAAAAAGTCACGGTATTTGAGCATAAGATATCGCTCAGAGTCTTTGATACCCAATTTGGTGTGCAGTGTATGGAAAATATTGGTGAAATCTGGTACTATCTGGTCCCTTTCTTGACACAAGGTGGTTCATCAGGTGTACTGGTCCTCGTAGATTCCAATGGGGTAGTATTGTTCTTTAATGGCATCCTGAAAGGAATCCCATGTAAGGGAAACCACAAATATTGCAGATTCCTCTATGGCCCTTTGCTCAGAGTAAGTATCCCGCCAGTCCTTAACATGGGGGATGGCCTTGAGGAGTGAAAAAGTAATATTTTCTCTATCGGAGAAATTGTGGACTGAAAAATACCATTCGAGCAGATTCAACCATTTATCTACAATATCTTCATCTATTATTCCTTCACATAATGGAATACAAAAATTTACATGTACCTTGAAGGGGCTTACATGGCGACTTGATGAAGATGCTTCTCCTGTGGGCAATCATCGAAGGATCTGTGCAAAGTTGTCCATCATTTCATTCCTTTGTCACACAAGGGATTCCTCGAGAAACATTTTAAAAGGATCTCTTGCTCCAGCATATTTATTTTCATCACCCATGGGTTGTTGTCAGGCTCGACGTGACTGATCTTGCAATGTCTCGATTGGTTTGAGTCCCAACTTCTTATACCCAGATCTTGTTGGGGACATGCACAAAGAAAACAAATGAAGAGAAGACCTCTCTAATACCACTGATCCAAATTTAGGAGTGGAACGAACTGATTAACAAATGAAAGACAATAAACACAGAGATATGAAGAACAACACAAATATCCATTGAGCAATATCTTCTATTGAATAAATGAAATAGGATGAAGCTGTAAAACTGCAAAACTGAAACACTTGCTCAAATGGTGGTAGCTATCTCTGAGAAGAGATGTGGCTGCTACGTTCATATGTCTGAGCATAATGATTACAATGAGGCTCCAGAGGTATTTTTGATATTACTCATGAATGAAAAAACACTAGACATCCAAAAACCTAACCCTAGGAGATGAAACGCAAAAAGTTATGTGGGCCCTTATGGATAAGTTGATACCTCAACTTCTCGGGGTCGTAACTTTTGCATGCGACCTTCGTTTTAGGCGTGTGATAGCCCGTTGGAAAAGTCTTTTAGAGAAATACACATTACGCCATTAAAATAAGACTATGCATAAATTTTGACTGTGTAGAGCCAAAAAAAACATTATTTAGGGCCCCAAAATGGCCTTGGAAGTATAGTAAGATGTGCTAACATGAAAAAATACAAAATAATCTAGTTGGATTAGGTGGGAGGCCACCAGTATCCACCTGGAAGATGTGTAGGGCTTCAAAAAACCATGAAAGTGTAGAACCCACAATTACAAAGGAGTATAGAAGAACGTGTTGAACTAAATATTGTCAAGAGGAGCCAGTTGGAATAGGTGGGTGGCCACCAATATCCACCTGAATCAACAACAACCAAGAAAAAATAGGATTGTTGGAAAGGAAGGGAGATGCCCAAAGTTTCTTCCTAAAGCATAGGAAGATATGGCTTATATGTGTAATTATATATCCATGTAGAACAGAGGCCACACTATTTCAGACACCCAAGTTCACTTATTATCCCTAGAAGCATATTCTAAATTATAACATCTAATACTACTACATACATTAAAGCTGAGAAAAGTACTTAGCATTGCCTCATATCACTGCACTCTTAGTCTCTGCTCTACTAATGAGTCAAACTGAATTTTTAAGTATCTACTCAACATAATACAAATGACATTGTATTATAACTTATAAGAGACCATGTAATATACATGTGTGGGATAGATGGTCAGGTTCATTACACCTTATTCCCTTATTGAATAGAATAATGAACTAGGTTCAAAAAATGAAGCAAGAGGTAAACAAATTTTAGTCTTCATTGATAGTGAATAATACATAGGTTTTACCTGTTGACTCATTTCCATAATTCCACTTGCATTATCAGTTATTGGCCCAAACATATCCATTTCCAAAACATATGTTGCAGTACTAAGCATTTCCATGTAAATACAACTATGTCGAAAAGACCATTTGTTGGAGTTCCATCAAACACAACTGGACTTGAATTTCATCCAAGTCAAAAAACATGAATAATTGTTGCAATGATAATAAGAACTAGAAGAGAATTCAATTCCATACCCAAGATAACCCCTGAAATAATATTCATCATATTTCTTGCATAGCTTGATAGTGCCAGTGTCCATATCGGGTCACACTTGTAATATGTATGGTATTGAGTGATCCAAACAAAAGGATATATGAATACAAGCCAATACTATATTATTTCAGGATACTTCAAGCAAAACACATGTTTGTCCAAAGTCAATCATTAACTATGTTACTGCCTCGTGAGATTTCCTGAACTTACAATCATAGTAAGGATTCCCAGTTTAGGCTCAAGTATACTAGTTTGGAGTTTATTACAAATATGGAAAAATAACTCTAAAATATTCAACAAAATTTTCTTTAAAAAGATATAAAACAATAACTTACCTAAAACTAAAATATCTTAATTTTATCAAAAACCAATGTACACATTTTTTAAGATCAAAAAATTTGAGAGAAAAATTACATTTCCAAATATTTGTTTCATCTTTGAGCTTCACATATCCTCATTAAAATGAATCTAGATAATAAAATCTAGTATGAACATATGAACTTACCTTATCAATATCCATGTGACTGTTTATAGCAACGCCCATAGTTTCACCAAAACCAGAGAGCACATTTAGAATGCCAGGGGGTATTCTGGCATGTGATGGAGACGAGATTTCAGTAAGAAATATTAGATATGCAAATATTAGCCCTTCTAATTAAGAAAAAACTTACACCATAGATGTTTGCAAGCTGAGAAAAGAAAATAACGTTACCTCCTTGGCCAATTGAGCATAATAAAGTGCAGTTAAGGGAGTTTTCTCTGTAGAGTTTATAACTATTGTAGATCTGCAGGCCAAGGTAGGACTGATCATACTGAAAAACTTCAACATTATATAGTTCCATGGTACTATCTGACCAACAACAACGTATAACCTTGATACTTCCCACTCATCTTCAACATCCATGAATTTTATCCGCTAACCCTGCACATCATATTCATTGAAAAATTCTTCATATTTGGTTTACAACATTCCCTGGATCTATAACTTCAACACAATATCAGATAACTTCAACACAGTATGGTATATCACTCATCTGATCCATATCTAGTAGTTTTCCATTGTCAAAAGTTTCCAGGGTCGTGAACTCATCACCATGTTGCAACACCAACTTTGCATACTTGTACGGGATGCACCCTCTTTTGTGAACCAAGGTAAACAATTCCCATTAATAAATTTTATTACAGTATGTGATCATATAAAATGCAGATAATAAGTGAAAATATGATATTGTTACTTGTAAATAGGGAAATTTTACAGTTCAGTATAAGGTTTGGGTAGAAGTATAAATTGGATTTATCAAGGGTAAAACAATGGAATCACTTAAAATACACACTTTTTTACATGGTGAAAAACATTTCACTTACAGAGACTGGCATGCGAGTCCATGAACCATGATCGAAGGTAGCACGAGATACTATTACAGATAAATCCACATATTCTTTCTAATGCTATGATACATCTGCATCAAAAACCTTAGAGCAACAGAAATTTTGGAAAAGGTATGTAGGCTTTTGGAGAACCAGGTTTGGAGGGATTTCTTAATCCATGGTCGAGAGGGAGAAAAAAACCTTGAATTCATTTCGTGCATACTTTATATGATACCCCTGGTTCCACCTCTACACACACCCCACCCCTACGCCTGATACCATATTACAATTTTTTTTAGAAAAAACCCTTCCACCCTTATTACTTTGTCAGTATATTAAGTAGGATTTCAACTAATTTTTAATACCCCTATATGAACAGACGTGATAAGGTATTGTTTAGTTAGTGGAGTCCAAATGATCCTTATTTAGGCACGGTTGCACTATTTTCAAGGGAAAATAGGCATGAATGTATTTAAAGAAGGAAAATTAATCATTTTCCAAATTTATGAGATAAATTAGGATCCTCCAAGCCAAAAGGACCATTATGAATGTATTTTGGATATAAAAAATTTCATTACATACATCATATTTATCATTTTTCATTACATGAATTTTTGTGTCAAGCCTTCCATCAAATTTGTCAAATAATCTACTAGTTCTTCATCTCCTTCCTTATTTTACAGTCTTTAATCCATCTCCACCGCTTTGAACCATTGGTCATTGTTTCTAGAAATTTAAGACGAAGTTGCTATAGGAATGACGAACATGTTCATCTCTATACGATGATAACGATGATGAAAAATACGATGATCATGGATAACTTCATCTCATTAACAATTAGGTTCTAATTTTGTTGTTTGATAGTCAAATTATTTGTGTGAGTCGTATTTGAGTCTCCAAACCCTCCCATACCGTCAACGCATGCATCTACTATAACCATGTCAAATTTCAGTATAAACAAGAACAAACTAAAAAAAAATTCAATGTTGGCCCCATTAATAGGTCACTATGTGTGGGGTCCAATTAAATAATAATTTCATCTAATTGGTAATTAATGGACAACATTGAAAATTGTTAGACGAACCAAATTTAAAATTGGAGATCGTGGTATAAAATTGAATGTGATTCTCTTGGTTTCAAGAATAATATATTCTCTACTGAACAAGGCCAACCATGTGAAGGTGGAATCTCATATGGCCCCTCCCACCCCCCCTCCCTCACATCACTCTCAATTCCCCAATACCCAATTTATCTACTATAAAATATTTGAAAGCAACATAGTAAGAATCAAGCATAGAAAATTATAAGAAAAATGCAAACATTTAAGGTAAATGAAAGAGAACAAATCAACTGAAAACATATAAATTCATGCATCATGCATTTCATCATTTCAATATCATTAATATTCTTCTAGTTCATCCAACTCAACATCTGTATCATCCGCTTCAAAATTGATGTTGTAAGGATTGGTCATATCAACATCATCATCAATGTCGTCATTTACAATCATATCATCATCTATATCATCATCGGGAACATTGTCTCCTACATTTGATTCCACTTCTTCAAGTTCTTCATCTAAAACATTGTTGATATCATATTCATCCATAACATTGTCTAGAATGTCTCCTTCAAGTTGTATGGCGTCTTCATCTGACATGTTATCTCCTCAAATAAATTGATTGAGATTTTTCTTTTTAGGTGATAAGAGTGTGGTCCAAAAATCTGTTTCTAAATTTTTTTAGGTGTGTTAGAGAGTCTATTTTCTGTAAATAAACTTGAAAAAAACATTTGATTTGGTTTTTTCAAGCAAAAGAGAGAATCTCAGGTTTCAGTGGTTTAGGCAAGCCTGAAAAGCGCCCATTAACCACCAAAAGCCTTTGCTCTTGGTAGTTAAGAGGGAAAAGCAAAAGCCCAGTTAACCACCAAAAAGGTTTCTACGTGGAAAAAGAAAAGCACGTGATTTCGCACAAGCTAGCTATTAGTTGGCGTAATCATGAAGACATAATCGCCAAAACTCGATCGATTTGGTGAGGTAGGATGTTATTATTACATCTTATTGGGATATTGATTCTCTGTTGTCCTTTTTAACCACCATTTGTCATTTCATATGAAGGCTCGGCATAACACAGAATTTTAGGAGTTTGATTCTCGGCTAACTGTATTGATTAGTCACATGGCTTATCATTACTTCAAGTCCCAAGGGGATAGGTTCATAATAACCCCAGTTAATCACCTTTTCAAATCCATTCATATATAAATCAAATCTGAAACTATGTGTATTAGCTATAATCCCGTGTTTTCATTAACCAACTCATACGCTGAAATCAATCATCATTGTTGCCAAGTGAAGCTCGAGTTCTGTTGCTAGTCATCAAGCCATCTGTCATCCAATTCAAAGAAAAACCCGAGTCATCAGGTAGTCTTTAGAATCTCTCATTGTTTCAGTTCAATTATATCTCCTACCTAAATTTGAAATTCTCGGCTAATATCCATCCTTTACTGTTGATTAAAATTTGTTGAATAATGGGTTTATGCAAATCAAACTCTGATTCATCATGTTCTGTGTCTTTTACCTTAACATACACTCTTAGTTCATCCTAAAATTTAGTTGTTTTTCCCCCTGGCTCGCATATTTTTCCTAAATGGGAGGGACATGTCAACAAACTCATCAGATGTCAAAATCTGGGCCAACCCTTGGGTCTAAGTTAGATGGAACGTGGTATCTAGAGGCACACCCAGAGGTGGCTGACTTTTTCAAACAGATTGGCGTCTTTTCCTATTGTGAAAAACTTGCAGACTTTCACCAACAACTTTCTGAAGCATTTGCCTTATCATATGATGGAAGGACAGCTACTATTGGCAAGGAGGAATTTGTAGTTGATGAGGCAGCCATTACAGAGGTTACTGGCCTCCCAAGAACAGGGGAATGTTGGTTTAAGACCAATGTTCCTGCAAACATTGAGTTCATATCCTACTTACAATCTCAGCATAAGGATCTCATATGGAATAAAAACATACCAATGTCCTTTCTTGAGCCTAAATGGCAAGCCCTTTTGAAGGCAATCTTTGCATACATCACCTATGAGGGCAGGTACAACAGGGTTATGTTTTACCACTTCAAACTATTGAATCATTTCACAGGAACATCACCCATTAATTTACCCTTCTACCTACACAAATCTCTCACAAAAATGGCCAGACAAGTCAAGGCGAAGCCTACCAAAGTGGCCAGCAGGTTGTCACACCAAGGGTTGATTACACTCATTGTTAAAGAGTCCTTGAAAAAGAAACAAGTGGACTGGAATTACTTCCTATTTTGGAATAAGTTCCAAACTAATTTTCAACAGGATGAAATGGGGAAGAAGTTTGTTGCTAAGAAGTCCATCACCCCTAAAAGCAGTCGAAGAAAAAGGAAGGCTATCTCACCTCCAAGAGAGCCGACAAAATCATCCTCTGCCAAAAGAAAAAGAACCAAAAGGAAATTACAGTTTGGTAAAGAGGGTGAGTAGACCAATGATCTTGCTGAAGGAGATAACCCTCTGAAATTACCATACAGTGACTCAGAGCCAGAGCAGGAGTTAGCAGAGACATAGGGTGATGAATAGGCTGAGCAAGTTGTAGAAGATTATCCCAACTTTCCCTCACCAACTCCTCCAAATGAACACAGTCAACCATTAGCAAAAGCTTCTTCAAGCAAGACTAAATCATCCAAGACTCAAAAAATCAATAAAATTATGAAACAAATCTATGAGATGGAAGTTTTAGAAAGAGTCATTAAAAAGGCAAATGCAGAGTTGACTGAAAGAAATGCATAACTTTATAACATGACCAAAATCTCAAGGAAAAGCATAATAAAATCAAGGACAAGAACAGGGTGTTGATAAGAGAGAATATGAAGTTGTACAGACAGCTTGGAATTCTGAGGCGAAAGATAAAAGAACCCCAACCTCCAACTCAGGATCATACAGGTTTGGAAACCCTAGCCGAGTTAGCTACAACAATGGTGGATATACCACAGTCTTCAACGCAGCGAATTAAAGCTTCCAGATCTGTACGGAGAGGAGTAGCATCATCAAAGAAGCCTTGAACACTCAGCAAAGCATCAAGGTTATCAATTTTTGCAATTTTGAAGTTTTGGACAAACCTAAGTTTTCGGTGGTTTAGGCGAATAGGACGATTGTTCATTAACCACTGAAAGCAGATCTTTCAGAGGTTAATACACCCAGAATTCCCTTGTGTTAACCACCGAAACCTGTCATTGGCCAGAGAAAGCTAAATTTTGCACAGATCGAGGTTTTACTAATCTGAATCATTTGAAAACACTTGTAATGGATAGATGTTGAATTATAGAGTCAGATTCAAGATCCATTTTTGGTGTATAAGAAATAGAAAAGGTATCCAAGTTGGTTTTGGTACCTATTTTGGTGGCAACAAATTAGGATTTTTGCACAACTCAGCAAATTCGAATTCTATCTCTTGGAAGAGTCATCAATCAGCCTTGGAAGGCTATTCTGCACTGCACAAGGACTCTACAAGATATTAATACCATGAAATGTGGAATTGACCTCATTTTGAGGATCATTCCTTATATTTTCCAATTGAGTTTGAATTTCTATCTTTAGCATATCTAATCCATTCTTTTAGGATCTGAAAACTGTATTGTAAAGCTATAAAGCTGAAGACAGAAGATGAACAAAGGGTTCGATTTTGAGTTCTATATTCTACTGTTTTTGTATGAAAGACATTTTCTTTAATATATCAAGCCTGCAAGCTTCTTTCATTTGTTATTGCCAGACCCTCCTTCATATTTGTCTATGCATATGAGTGGAATTCGTTCGTTTGTCTCTGTTTAATGGTCCTATGGTAACTGTCATCTTACTTTTGATTGTTAAGCAAGAATCGTAAGCATCTTTGGCTAGTTTGTTGACCCATCATATATATGGTTTATGTATGTTTTGGTTAACCAATTGGTTTTCTTATTCATTTGTTATACAAATCTATCTGATAAATAGCTCTTGAAGGCCTTGTATTGCATGAATATAGTAGACTGTCTTGAAGATACAATCCAGAGATTAAGATATTCATCTTGATTCAAACCCACACCTATTATTGATAAAATAGTTTTCAAAAAGATTAAGTTACCAGGCATCTCTCACTTACAGCCTAGGAGAGTTTCCTGGAGTGATAACATGACACATGAACTAATTTCTCCTCTACGTCATATTATTCTTCAATATCATCTTCTTTCGCTCCATTATACTTTATCAACCTTCCTCTTGGATCATATCTAAAAACATATGATCAACCCCCTCTACCTAGAACCTCTGAGTAAAATACTTGTTAGCATTGGCTTGGAAGAACATAGGGTTCTGATCCTAGCTCAACATTCCTTCTATTAACCATGGTCAATCCATTAGCATGTTGATTAACAATTCTATCAGGATCACGTTCATTCATTTGTAGCGTGTACCATTTGACGCCGAACATAACTAATTTGAAGGATTTAAATTCACACTCAAGTATATCATCCAAAAACCCATAATATCGATTTTTAGAGACTTATGGATGTCTGTCACTTCTTGAGGAAACATTAGTAACCTGAAATACTACAATGATCCCACTATCAAAAGTTTTCATCTTTTCATCCATCTCTTTGATGTGAAATTTGTGGCCATTGCACCACATAGCCTTGTGGTATTTCAACTTAAATATGTCAGAAACATAGAAAATGCATTGTCAATTGATAAACATATTTATACTTGGAAATTATGCAAATTTATAAGAAGAAAACACACCATATACATCAATATAATATTCAAAAATACTAAATAGTATGGGTGAATATGTTTGCATGTTTATCTTTTAAACCATATGCTAAATCAATTTCCCTCTGTATAAGATTGGTATCTCCTTTACATTCATATTCTTTGACCAATGTAGCCACACCAAACCATGATAACCTACCATTATTAGATTGTATACATCGTTCAATCCATACCTTCATCCAATCAAGATTGTTTGCAATGTATAAATGTATTGCATCCCACTCTCGACCAGTTGTATTGAAATAAAACAATATTTCACATATAATAAGTTACCATGGTATACCTTCATAATAATGTACTATGCAGGAAAACTAAAAATTAAATAAGTAAGATATACATAAAAACAAAAATTCAGATGTATTATAAATTTCCACCATCTACTTACATGTCACTTTCCTCATTCTACCTTTTCCCCAATAGGTGCTCCCCTTCAAATTTGTTAATGGATTTGACATCCCAAATGTGATCCACATTAATACTTGTAGATATTTTAGGAAGATATTGAGTAAAGTAAACCGTAGTTTGATATACCATATATACCTCTACCATAGAACCCTCAGGACGTGGTCTTTGTCTAACCAAAGCCTTCAATGATTTCAAGTGCTTCTCAACCATCCACATTGACCTTGTCTGTACATGTCCACACTTTTCAATCTCCTCAACTTGGTGTATGAGGTAGTTTTATTGTGCATTGAAAAATGTCGGAGGTAGATACTTTTGCATTTCACACATTAGACGAGGAATTTGTAACCTCCAATCCTTTATATCTTCTTCATAGATTTATTTAGATGACAACCATCTACAAATGATGCAAGAAAATCGCATGTTTCAACAAAAAAGTATATAGTACTACATTACAAGTAAAACACATGTAGTGAAATATAAGTTGTACAATGAATTGAAAAAATTACACTTTGCATATAAATATTCACTTACCTCATGTATTTGTTGAGATCATATATAACTTGTTTGACAATGTTGTCAATTTTTTCTCAGAGAGATAGAGGTAGAACATATTGTAACATAAAAAATGAATCATTATTTAGTCCCAAATTACTCAAACTACAACCTAAGGGAAGCTCCAACTCCTCAATTATGGCTACAACCAGAAGGAGGCTACAACCCCCTATGTTCTCCCACTACAACCGGAAGGTGGCTACAACCACCTGTCCTTTCCCTATCCAACCACCCTGACATAGAATTAGAATGATGGAACCACTGTCACGTTATCACTATGAGATATACCATTTTAAACTTGTGCCACATAACCTGTACCAATAACCTAAACCATGCATCAACCATGAATCAACCTGTACCTCAACATGTAATCAACCTGTACCATAAACAAGTGCATCAACTATGCACCAACTTGTACCAAACAACCTATAATCAACCTCTACCATAAACAAGTGCATCATCCATGCACCAACCTGTACCTCAACCTATACCATGAACAAGTGCATCAACCATGCACCAAACATGTACAAATAACATGTCACAACAACTTGTCTAAACAACCTGTCTCATCAATATTATCAACCAAATATGATTTGTAACTTTGTAATAGACTTGTTGTATAAGATCACATACCTACAAACCTTCCTTAAATTTAAAAACAACAAACTAGCATTTTCATCAAACTTCACTTTAGTCTCACATGACTAATTTTGGATTAGTCAACAACCCTAACTTGAAATAATCATAAATATGTACCTGTAATGATTAAAGATCTAAAAATGGTACACAATGTTCTTCAGTTTATTTTATCAAATTCCTCCAAATTTCACTACTTGGAACCTCTCAGAAAAGGAGTTATAGCAAAAATGGCATACCTTGTTGAATTCTAGCTTATTCTAGAGAGAGAACTTGTAGAGCGTGCCCTGCACGGAATATTTGTTGTATGGATATCAAAATTGTAAACAGAATACTATAGATTGTACTTTAACCAATACATTTGGTCTTACTAAATTTGGATATGTTATGAAGGATTTATTACGTTTTTACCTGAAACACCTGGTTTAGACTAGTTTTGGGACTAGCCACAAACCCTATTTTCCACGACGTGTAACTCCAAAAATAAAATGACCCACAAGATGAAATTTGTATCACGGCTACTTGGATATGTTTCCTCAATGGCCTCCCAATTTCACGTTTTGAATCATTCTAGAAAAAACAATTGTTTCGAAAATGGTGAGATGACCTGTAAATAACACACCTTAGAAAGCATCATCAAAAGAATTTATCCTCCCTTGAATTATGGCCTTCTTTACTTCACCTTACCTCTGAAATTCGGCTTAGATATCCTTTGGTTACCTCAGTCACTTTTATATATTCAATATGCTCAAGTGTGATTAAAATGAGAGAGCCTTGCCTCTTATTTATACTTTCATGTAGCTTCCTCAAGGGGTTACCTTTTAACCATCTTAACCCACTTTCCTTATTTTAGGGTTAACC
>SNQJ01S0071369.1:0-12421 GCA_010110895.2 Picea sitchensis | reverse complement strand
GCTTCTCCTCCATCCTTCTTCCTATCTGGACAGTCAACTGCCTTGTGTCCATTCTTTCCACACATGAAGCATGTGATGACTCCACCTCTGCCTCTTCCTCTACCTCTGGTACGAGGAAATGTGTTATTATCAGCGTATCCTCCACTCTATTCTATCTGTTGCCTTCGTTGTTCAGCGTGTTGTCCTCGCTGTGAACTTCCACCTCTTTCTGTTCTATTCTGAGGCTTCTTCCAATCGTCCTTGGATTTCTGGAACCTATCTTGGGCAACTGACTTAAATTTTGCCTGGCTCCTACCTCGGCCTCGTTGTCCTGGCTTATGGCTCATCTTTTCCTCAGCTTTCAACGCCATCTGATACGCATCCTCCACTGTTCTGAGGGTCGTCATACTCATCTCATCCTGGATATCCTATCTCAAGCCATTCATATACCTGGAAACTTTTTCATCATCGCTCTCCCGATGACCTGCTCTGATATTTAGCTTATAGAATTCCTCAGTGTACTCCTTTACTATCATCATCTTTTGTCTCAGGTTCTGCATTCTCCTGAACAGTGTGATTTGATAATCCCTTGGGATGAACTTTGCCTTCATCTTCGCAATCATTCGATCCCAGCTTTTAATCTTTTGCTTGCCTTTATAGCGTCTATCTACTTGAAGCTCGTCCCACCATAATGCTGCATGTCCCTTCAATTTTGTGACAGCATGCATGACCTTCTTATCCTCCTCGATATCCTCATAATCGAAGTAGGTGTCAAGAGCTCGGATCCAGTCTAGAAGTTCTTCTGCATCCAGATTCCCTTCATAAGTTGGAATGTCCATCTTTGTCTTCGAACTCATCTGGGCGATAGCCTTAATTAATCGCTCATTCGCTGCAACTTCTCCTTGTTGTTCGGCTTCAACTTCGCCTTCGGAGTCACTCAGATCTCCAGCACTGACTGTGTGTCTCTGCGCTGCTTTCATATCTTCTAATCTCGCTCAGAGATCACGTATCTGCCTTTCCATTTCTGGATTTTGTGCTTGTCTCCCTTTTCTTTTCTTCTCTGCTACAGAAAGCAAAGAGATTTTCTCACTCTGATACCACTCTGACGCAAACACACCACCCAGGGCACATCCGCTCCCTCAGGCCCTTCTCTTCCTTCAGCCCGAAGAACTAAATTACTCTTCAACTCCCTTATCGGAAGTTCTCAATACCCACAGAATGCCTCTTATGATCTCCCTACTCCAAATCGGGAAATTGGACCTCGCGTGATCGCGAGTCTTGAACTCACGGGATCGGTCCTTACAAATCCCTGAACCCCGATCCAGCCAAGTATTCCTTGCACTTATCGGGAATTCTCTCGTCGGGAAATCAGCACTTGCGTTGTCGTGATCCACTGTCCTCATGGATCCCCGACTCCCGATGACTCAGTCAACGCTGACCTTCTCCCACTTTATCGGGACTTTTGTTCTATCGTAGCCTCGCACTTATCGCGACTTCGCTACTCATGACACCAAGTCCTCGGGATTCCAACTCCCGATACCCGA
Organism: Picea sitchensis; assembly: GCA_010110895.2. Classification (NCBI taxonomy): domain Eukaryota; kingdom Viridiplantae; phylum Streptophyta; class Pinopsida; order Pinales; family Pinaceae; genus Picea; species Picea sitchensis. The sequence goes on along the minus strand of SNQJ01S0071369.1, from coordinate 10,898 downwards.
TGTGCCGATGCCACTTGTCGTTGACTCCCTGTGAGGGTTGACCTTCCGACACCTGTCCTCCACTACGTCCTTAACCCCGTCGAGAAATCGCATATCGGGATATCACGATTCCCGTTGTCTTGTGCACGGGACTTTCAATTCCCCGATCCCCGAATCTGTGGGATCTCTTGCCACGTGTCTCTATTGTTGGACGACTCTGATCCTATCGGGAAATCGTGGATCATGATTCCAATATGCATGAGTCTCTTGTCTCCGGAAACCCTGATTCTCCGATTCACGACTCTTTGGGATCTCTTGCCATCTGTCCCTGCTATTGGACGGTTCTGCGCGCCCGTCGGGATATCGTTGATTCGCGATTCCTGCCGTGACGATTTTACACTCCTGAAATCCCGAATGGATAAAATCTTGATGCCTCACCAGAATGCTGACGCGTGTCCTACCGAAATCAACGACTGAGATCCTTTCTCGGGATTTCGAGACTTTCAAGGCCTCGATTCTGTTGTTCTGTAAAATCCCGATGACTCTGGTATCCCGATAACTCCTCTGGAACTCCTCCTCTACTCACTAGGGCTTAACCCTGGCGCAACTTCTCGAGATCTAATGGCTGACGAGATTTCACTGTCTTCCCCTACGAACCCTGACCGTCGATTCCTCCTCCTTGAGGATTTCTTGAGAAGGCTAAATGTTCTTTCTCAAAACTTTCTCTCCAACGCCTGCGCTTGCAACTCTTTCTTGAACCTTCTACGGCATGAACCTCTCGTGCTCTCCTTTAATAATATTCTGAAGGTGCCATACCTCCTGAGCTTTTCCACTCTGATTCTTTCAGAGGAACTTGCGTGCACTCCTTGCACTCAACGTTCAACAGCTTCCCAAGTGTTGAATCTTTTCGACTCTACGCACTTCCTGCAGCAGCCGTCCTTGATTTCATTGCTCAGGTTCACAACTGAGACTTCCTCTTCAGCCTGCGCACACCTTGCACGACTTCAACAACCCAATTCCATTTCTAGGTGAATGAGAACAAGAGTTAAACTACTGAGCCTTCATCAACGCACTCCTTGCGAATGAATTCAACTGCACACCTTGTAGGAATCTCCTGGCTCAGATAGAGAAACAATTGAAACTCATTCCATCTCCCCTTCAGACTTCAGTTTGAAACATGAAATCACATGCACAGCATATACAAAGCAAATGCATATCAAGAAGCAAACATTCATGAGCACATAAACAATATACACAGAGAAACAACACCATCCATGAGTTTGAATCAGAACTTTCTTCTATTAATTCAAATGCTTGTACATGGGTGTTCTTCATACACTATTCTCTGCTTGCTCTTCTCTTCTTGCTCCTGAATAATGTTACAATGATACAATGAGGGTGTCTATATCCGTTTTCCCTCTCGGACTCTAAACTATCAAATCTAGACTTAAAAATCCTATCTACCAGCATTAACTAAATTAAATGTCGACTATCTACCAAAGGACGAGAGCTTAAGGCTCAAGGTCCAATACAATATACAAGTGCGCTTCTTCATAAATGACTTCATTAAAGACTTGCGCTACAATCCCAAAGCACTTCAAAAAGTTGGGTTTGCTTATCCAGCTGATCTCCGCTTGATGTGCTGGCTTGCTTGATGAGTTAGCGATGCTCCTGCATCATTTCACTACAAGGCCTGAAAGTACAATCTCTTGAATGTGTTCCTTATTTTCCTGTCCTTCCTTTCTTTCAGTTATTTTCCAAACCTTTCTGTATCTGACATCTTTCTTTTTCTCTGTAGAATTTTCTTCATCTTGGTTTATTGTCAATCTTGCGATCTCTAGTACCTGGTCTTTGTTCACCTATTCTTCCTATTTTCTTATCCATACTTTCTTATATCTGATATTAGTGTTCTCTTTCATGGAAGTATCGATCATGCTTCTACAATCATTGGCTATGTGTCCATAGTTATGAAATTTGTAACACTCAATGTTACGTGCGGCCACATAGTCACTTCTTGTTTGAACATTTCTTTTATAATCCCTGCAATCTGCAACCTTATGTCCAAAATTAGTACAATAAAAACAATCACCATAAAAGAAATTTGCATACCTGGGAGTGAATGATTTTCTTTGTGGTGTATTCCTTCTAAATTTATGCCTTGAATGATCATGATCATGATTGAAGCTTCTTTGTGGCTTGAACACAAATGGTCTTCTTGAAGATGTATCTTCAATAGTTTTCTTAGATTCTGGTTGACCATGATTCCTTCCTTTGAGTACTTCTGCATAACTCTTTCTATTTTTGTCATTCTTCTTTTCTAGCAACCTAGAGTGATTCTCTTCATTCTCTATAGCTGATGTGGATGTTTATGTATCTTCAACATTCTTGTTGAGCTTGATGATTTTACTTCTCAATGTGGTGTATTCCTTCTAAATTTGTTCCTTCATTGATCATGATCATGATTGAAGCTTCTTTGTGGCTTGAACATAGATGTTCTTCTTGAAGATGTATCTTCAATAGTTTTCTTAGATTTTGGTTGACCATGATTCCTTCCTTTGAGTACTTTCGCATAACTCTTTCTATTTTCGTCATTCTTGTTTTCTAGCAACCTAGAGTGTTTCTCTTCATTCTCTATAGCTGATGTGGATGTTTATGTCTCTTCAGCGTTCTTCTTCAAGCTTCTCAGCCTCTTCTTCTTTCTTCATTATCTGATACTTCGTGACTTCTTTTGTTCTTTTCACTTCTTCAAGATGAATTTTTAATGTGATTATTTATTCTTCAAGTCCTTTCTTTTCTTGACAAAACTCTACCTCAAGCTGGTTTAGATCGTTAGTTTTGTCCTTAAGATGATCTGTCAATATCTTCTCTCTTATTTCTGCTTCTTCCTTCTGTGCTTCTATGTTGGCTTCCAAATACGTTTTTTGATATTCAATATTTTCTTCGATATTTCTGGCTTATTCTAGCTGAGTTATTAAGTTCTCGATGACCTATTGGGCTTCTTCAAAAGTGTGAACACTTTCCTTTTGTTTCATCAATTCTTTCTTGAGTGACTTTTTTTCTTCTCTTAGTTCATCTAAAGCACTAATCAATTATGCTTCATAATTGTCTTCCTTTTCAATTAGTTTTTTTGTCTCATTTCCTTCATGGCACTCTATTTCAAGATGTCTGTGTTTTTCACAATTAAAGAAAAACAACATACCTCTGGTGATTATGTACTCTTCATCTTCTGAATATGTCTGACATGGTGAACATAATTCTTATTGATTTGTATATGCATCTTCTTTGGCATTTTCTAAATCTGTGATGGGTGAAGAATATATGTCATGTAACTTATCCCAAATTTCTTTGGCTGATGAACATTTACCAACCTTTTCTCTTACCGGATTAGGTAATCCTTCTCATATGAAATCCATTGCTATTTTTTTATGCTTCTTCAATTCCTTCTTGGATGCAGTCTTTGCCTTTTTTGAACTATCATATCCTGTAACAACTGATAGCCAAATATAATTCATGTGTGCCTGTAAAAATATTTCCGTCCTTATGCTCCACATCTCATACTTTAAATCATTTTGACCATTAAACAGTGGTACTCCATTCTCAAAATAATCCATGATCTCCTTCCAGTGGTTAAATTGTTTCCTGAAGGAACCTACTTTGATACTAATTGTTGGATTACTGAGAGGTGGGGTGAATCAGTAATAGATAAATTCAATCCTTTTTAACCATAATATGCAATGTTATATCATTGTAGCATTATCATCCAATAGTTGCAGAGTAAATAAACAATGAAAAAATGAGAAATCATACACATACACAGTACACCTGTGTTTTTATGTGGAAACCCAAAGCGGGAGAAAACCACAAAATATTTTTTCTGATATGTCTTTAAGAATTACATTCATTGGAAGCACCAACTTCCTTTGTTTTCCAGCTACAACTGGAAGGAGGCTCCAACCCCCTAATTTCTCAGGCTACAACCTGAGGGAAGCTCCAACTCCTCAATTCTATGGCTACAACCAAAAGGATGTTATGACCCCCTATGTTCTCCAACTACAACCATCTGTCCTTGCCCCATCCAACCGCCTTGACGTAGAAGTATAATGATGGAACCACTATCACACTATCACTATGAGATATACCACTGTAAATTTGTACCAATCAACCTGCACCAAACAACCAGTACCAATAACCTAAACCATGCATCAACCTGCACCTAAACCTGTAATAAACCTGTACCATAAATAAGTGCATCAACCATGCAACAACCTATCCTAAACAACCTGTAATCAACATGTACCATAAATAAGTGCATCAACCATGCACCAACCTGTACCATGAACAAGTGCATCAACCATGCACCAAACCTGTACAAATAACATGTCACAACAACTTGTCCAAACAACCTATCACAACAACCTATCTCATCAATATTATCAACCAAATCTGATTTGTAACTCTGTAATAGACCTGGTATATAAGATCACATACATGCAAACCTTCCTTAAATTTAACAACAAGAGACTATCATTTTCATCTAACTTTACTTTAGTCTCACATGAATAATTTTGGATTAGTCAACAACCCTAACTTGAAATAATCATAACTATGTACATGTAATGAATAAAGATCTAAAAATGGTACACAATTTTCTTCAGCGTATTTTGTGCAATTCTTCCAGACTTCACTACTTGGAACCTCTCAAAAAAGGATTCATAGCAAAAATGGCATACCTTGTTGAATTTTGGTTTATTCTAGAGAGTGAACTTGTAGAGTGTGCCCTGCACGGAATATTTGTTGTATGGATCTAAAAATTGTACACTGAATACCAAATATTGTACTCTAAGCAATACATTTGGTCTTACTGAGTTTGGATATGTTATGAATAAGTTATGACGTTTTTACCCTAAACACTTGTTTTAGACTAGTTTTGGGACTAGCCACAAACCCTATTTTACACGGCATGTAACTCTAAAAATACAATGACCCACACGCTGAAATTTGTATCATGGCTACTTGGAGATGTTTCCTCAATGGCCTCCCAATTTCATGTTCTAAATCATTCTAGAAAAAAAATTATTGCGAAAATGGTGAGATGACCTGTAAATAACATACCTTAGAAAGCATCATCAAAAGAATTTATCCTCCCTTGAATTTCGACCTTCTTTACTTTACCTTCCCTCTGAAATTCAGCTTAGATATCGTTTGGTTACCGTAGTAACCTGCAGATATTCAATATTCTCAAGTGTGTTTAAAATGAGAGAGCCTTGCCTCTTATTTATACTTTCATGTAGCTTCCTCAAGGGGTTACATTTTAACCATCTTAACCCAATTTCCTTATTTTAGGGTTAACCCACTTCTAACCACTTGTCCACTAAGTAATTTCTCCATTAACTTTATTATTTAAATAATTTATTTTGTATCCACTTTGACTTATAGTACACTCATCACTTCACTTTACCTCAAGGGGTTACCTTCTAACCATCTTAAGTCACTTTCCTTATTTTAGGGCTAACCCACTTCTAACCACTTGTCCACTTAGTAATGTCTCCATTAGCTTTATTATTTAAATAATTTCTTTTGTATTCACTTGACTTATAGTACACTCATCACTTCACTTTATTATTTACCTTCCAAATCTCTTAAACCACTTTGACTACTTTGACCTTTTGGGGCTTCTAGATGACTCATGAGGGTTCTCCAACTTCACATGACCATAACTCTCTAACCGTGAGGATTTATGTGGCGTTCCACATACCACCGGAAATGGCATGACATGTACTATCCATATAGAATATTTTTGCCTAAAAATATATCAAAACTTATACCATTATCCATCAAAAAAACTTGGGTCCATTACCCAACCCTTTCTCCAAATTCACATCGTCATAACTCTCTAATCGTGAGGAGTTATGTGGCGTTCCACATACCACCAGAAATGGCATGACATGTATTATCCATATGGAATATTCTTACTTGGAAATACATCAAAACTCATACCATTATCCATCAAACAAACTTGGTTCCATTACCCAAACCTTTGTGCTACCGGAATTTGCTATCGAACTTTCTTCAAGGGTTGACATCAATGACAACCAAACCAAATAATTAACATTAATTTCATTACAAATATTGACAATGTTTTAATTGTCACTCCTTCCATCTAAGATTCACCATAATTTTTATGTTACATTCTTCTTAATGTACATTGTATCAAACAAATGAACAATTTCTAGGTGCTTATAGTAGGGGAGCCTACTAAATTGTATGGGATAAGTTTTCATTCCTCATGCAAGCGCCTCATTATTAATTCCTTCATGACGGCCTTCAAGGTGAATATAATAAATTAAAGATATTACAACAATACTTGTCAATTAGTACAATGAACAAAATGCAATAAAAAATGAAATATTACAAACATTTCATGTATGATACATAGACGATGTTATCCAATATACCTTGACAATTTCTATTATATTGTAACTTCCATAGATGAGGTGTCATTCTTCATGGTTTTAATCCATTCTCTTCTTTACCATTTAAAATATGTTTCTCGGTACTTTGATACCTATGGTTCTTAGAGAGGAAGAGCATATACTCATCAAACACCTCCTATCCTAAACTTCTTGAATGACCAAATTTCATCTTAGGACCACAAACTGGACATGGAAATTTACCCTTTGTTTGAAGACCTGTAAGAGATGGATTAAATTTTATATCAATTATTCGAAGTATGTTTAATGAAGGGATTATATAAAAAAAAAACATGCATGAAATGAACTTCATAAAATTAAATGCTATTAAAGTGCAGTGTAACGTTACAACATACCACAAAAATGTGTTAGCCTTGGGGAATCGTGAATTTTCCATACAAGCATTGCATGGAATTTAAATTCCCTTTGCGTGCCTATCGGTCTATAGATATCATACATAGTAATTCCCTTCCATAACTCTAGTAACTCGTTAATAAGAGGCTCGATATATACATTCATATCTTTGACTTGGTACTTACTTAATTGATTTAACATACAATACATAATTACTACATATATGAGTAAATAAAAAAATATCAAGCATAATTATAAGATCACATAATTGAACATATATGAGTAAACAATAAAATATAAGACATAATTATGAAACAGAAAAGACAAATGATATGTTACCCTGTTAAAAAAATATTCTAAACAAATACCTAGAACAAGCATTGCCAACATTATGTGCTCCCTCTTTATTGGCATCCATGGAGGAATGTTATTGTTGATAACAAAAATAGGCCACACGGAATAAGTAAATCTGAGCTCTCCAAATAGATTGACACCGTCAGCTACCAATGAAAGCCTAAGATTACGAGGTTCATCTTTAAAATTTGGCCATATTTCCTCTATCTTCTTAAATGTATATCCATAGGAAAGAATTCAAAGAACATAATCTTTACTTTTGTTCTTTGCATGGTAATCCATAAAATGTGCTATGCTTTTGCACCTGAACAATCGCCGCAAATGTGGAATTATGGGAATATAACAAAGAACCTTCTGAGGCACCTTTTTTTTTACTTGATCGGTTCGATATCTACTAATTTGACATTTCGGGCATTCTTATTTCAACGCATGTTCTCCATAATATAGAATATGATCATCATGACATGCATGAATAGCTTGATACTCCATTCCAATATATTTCATAATGTCATGTAAATCTTGATATGTGTGGCATAAAACATTTGACGGTGGTAACGAAAATTCACCTAACAATCTACAACATAAAAAAATCAATACTAGTTAATGTAAAGAATATTAATCGTACATGTTGACTCCAAATTTTGCAGTTGATCAACTAACAATAAAAATAGAGGAAAGAATAAAACCTTTATCATCATGTACTAAGTGTGACAAAATATATTACATGCCTTATCATATGTGTCACACAGGTGTTTGACAAACCATTCATAACCTTTAAGTTCACCAACAACAATATAACAGAGAGAAGACTTGTTTTGGAGACTTCATAAAGAGGTTGACTTTCCTTATCAAGTATAGGTATATCAAAAACACCATCAAGTTGGTCGTCGTCATCATCCATTCCATCATTATTAAATGTCTCATGGATCAATATATTTGTCCCATCTTCTTCAATTGTGTTATTAGCATCAACATCTTCTTCCATAGGATCATTAATTTGATCTTCAATATTCGATCCATGTTCATGAACAAACACTTGTACAAACACGTCTTCGTCCATGGGAAATTCCCTAGGGCGTCGTTCCTTTATAATTACAAAAAATCAAGTAATATTAGTGTATATAACAAATAGTAAAACAGTACAAACTTTTACAAATATAATATAGGAAAACAAAGACAACAAAGAAAAAAACATTCAACCAGTGTGGCATCTCCAATTTCCATTAGTGATTTATGTTTAAAAACCCATAACCCGACTTAACCCCTTAATCCCTAACCCATAAACCTCTAACCCCTACTCCCTAAAACCCCATTAACCTATAAATCCTCTAGTAGGACCTAAACCCCCTAAATCTACCTTAACCCCTAACCCCTTAACCACTAGTCCCTAATATTTCCTTATTAACCCTCAAATCGTTAAAATCTTAACCCCTAACCCCTTTCATATTGTACCCCTAAACATTAAACCCCTTAACCAACACTCAACCACACCATGGTTTCTCATTCCATAGAAATAACATGGATAATAATATCAATATTGGAATGCCTTATGGCCTCTCTTCTTGTAACAAAAATAAATGACAAAAGATGTCTTCCTTGCATACATTTTCTTGTTTCCCTTGTACATTTTGGATCTCTTTTTTTGTCTTCCAATCATTGGAACATGATAATATTCTTGAGACACCTTCATGTTTTCCTATTTAGATCCTACACAATGGTTTTAAGGATGGCGGTCTAACACATTCTCAACCTTCATCATCTTTTTGGGTCAGTTCCTTCTCCAAAAATCCCCTACTTGGTTCTTGGGCCTTCACAAAGATAATATTCTTATTGGTCTTGGCACCTCTTTGAGCCATTCTTTGTTGTAGAGGTGGATTTCATGTTTTCACTTTGGTCTACATCTTTCCTTGGGTTGTGTTAGATTATTCACCCTCTTCCACTACTCCACCAAGATACTGAATCCAAACATGAAATGGTATGGTATCTATCTCTGTGGTATTATTCATTCCTTGACCATTCTTGTAAAGACCTTGGTATTATTCATGCCTTGAACATATAATACTACAAAGTATAATGGCCACAAAACATTGATCAATTGTGAAACTATATTTTTGTATATTTTAATGTTTCAAACATGAAAATAAAAAACATCAATTAGATTCTTTAACTACAATGATACTAAATAGAAATAAAAATATAGAAAATACACACACATTAACGGACATAGTTTTTTACTCTGGAAAATCAATAAGGGAAAACCAATAATTAATGAAGGACCATGCTTTTTGTCTTTTTATATTATGAATATTACAATATAGGTTACACAGTTTTGCAAGATTACACCAATGTTATGAGACTCTTCGGTATTATATAGTCCTATACAATATAAACATTGATATTTCATTTATATTTCATTTAATTTATGGAATTCAACATTTATATTTCATTAAGGGGTTCATCTACTATTCACCTTGTCACAAAAAGAGATTGCAAGATAGGATATTGGTTGCATCCTTGACTAGGAGACATAGCCATTGGTCCAACATTGTACTTGGAGGAAACAATAGCGGATGTGAATTTAGTGGGTGTAGTGGAAAGTGAAGGTGAAACAACACCACCATGTGCAAGTGGCATTAGATAGGTTAGGTACTCTAGCCAATGGCTACAATCACCAGGTGTTGAACCAGTTTATAGATACATGATTTAATGATCCAATATGAAATATTACATACACATGTGCATCTTGTAAATTTTAACAACAACTATGGATGTGACTAAAGTAGATACATTGTTGGATGTGTCTACCATAGGGTGAGTATCCCATAGTAGGAGGGGAAGTCAAAACATCCACACAGACACACACCATAAGGGGAAAACAATGTGAAATAAATTACTTAACTAATTATAAATTCAATAAAATTAAAACATATCATTATACATACCTCACTTAAAAATCGACCATGGGAAATATCTCCTAAAAGAGCATGGATATTATAGCCACAAAACATTCATGGATGTGAATAACAACTACAACCACTGGTATATGATAGTATTCCCTCACTACTAGATGGTGTTATGCCCAACTGGGAGTTGATGTTCCTACCCCACTAGTATATGATGACACCATACAGTCAATACCTCGACAAATGTGTCATGACATACCATCATTTGTGTCAACTGGAAAAATTATTCTTGTGTTTGTGGAAGCAACTCCTCTGGAAGTGGGAATTCCAACAAGTTCAAGGGATTAGGTATTTTTCATCTTGGTTCCTCGCATTGGGTCAGTTGTGTGGAATATCCAAACAAGCATCATGGATTTCTAAGTGATGAAAATAATTAATAAGTTTCCCCAAAACACACGTTGTATACATTTTCCTCAAGAAACATAGTGGCATTTCCCTATTGTTATGAGGTCGCACATTAAAAACCATGCATTACATATCCATCAAATTATAAATAAATGGTTGATAAGTGCACCATTATATAGATATATGAGGTCTAATAGTGTTTGACATTTAACCTATATGAGGGCCTATGAAAAGGGAAAATATGTCCTCTAGTTTTCTACTCTTTAGTTCTTTTCTTGCAATATTATCCAAACCAACTATACATTTAGGATAAATATTCTCTCTATAAGAGGTAATATTGATAATGCATCATTTTCTTAAGTAATTATATCAATGATTTCATCTAAAATTTGGGAAAGTAAGCATCCAAGTGGGTATATATCTCAACATTCTT
>SNQJ01S0071368.1:43969-55846 GCA_010110895.2 Picea sitchensis | reverse complement strand
TGATTCTTTCCTATAAATCTTGTTGTGTTTTATTGTATGATTCCTTGATCACATACATAGGTTTATATTGAGTTTATGCTATTTCTATCACTTTGGTTGGTTGCATTCTTTTGCAGGTTCATCATTGTATGAGCGTTGGAACGAAACTAGGATGGCGATGGCGAGAGGAAGCAACATTTAAATGGTATGTCACTCATCCCTCTTTAGTTAGTAAATTCAATATCTAAAACTTAAGGAAAGCATCATGTTTTGGTGTGTTTTGTTCTAGATCTAGGTGGATCTAGGGAGATCAGTTAGTGTCCACACCTACCGATTAGTCTAATAACATGAACCTATATTGGGTTTCCTATCCATTTTGTCTACTGAGGAACAGGCCACCATTCAGTTTGACTACAACACTTTCCTGGCAGAGAACATCCACGATCAGCTGTCAAAATTCGCCACAGAGGGTATGTTCTGGTATTCCTCAATAATGGCTTACATGTTCACCTTCTTTCAAGAAGAAAAGTTCTCCTTTCTAATGCAGAAAATGGACAAGGACAACAAACCATAGGTGGTAACATCTTGGACTTCATTGCTTAGAAGGAACTCCACAGATTTCAGCTTCAAATAGTTTATTGAGCAATTTTACCATCCAGTGGTGAGAATTCTCAGTGGTAGATCAGAGCCAAGAATAAATGAAGAAATCCAGAGAATATTGCACCTCTCAGACCTTGCAAATACAGGAGATTGGTACCTGTATCAAAATCACACCGAAGTCAGAGTATACGGGTGCAAGCTAGCTCCATACAAGCTACCCAAGTATTTAACAGTGAGGATATTTTCCCTGTAATATATAAGGCAAATGATAAATTCAGATGATATACACTTTTTGTCTCTAAAGAAGAAACAATAGCTGAGGATTAAGGGGAAGATAGGATCTTTTATCTGCAACAGCCGAGCTGTCGAAGAAGAGGCAGATAAACTTTTGAAGGAAATGTAGTCCGACACAAGTTTTCTGTGGCACTATGATCCATGTGTGATCATCTCAGAGATGAGAGTGAAGAATAAAAATATTCCATATGTTCATACACCCAAGCCCGAGATAGAAAAGTTTGTGAACCAAATAGAGTGGGAGGTGAACACTCTGGAAGAGGTAGAACAATAGTCTCCCTTAGTTATTATCCCACAGACAACTACACCACATGTACCAATAGAGAAAAGACCCATAAAGGATACTTCTCCTTCTATCACCGAAGTCTCGGTTGAGGATTTCCAGATACACTCCAAAAGGCCAAAATCTAGTCATATAACTGACACGACTAGTGAAAAGGAAACCCAGTCCAAAACAATTATGAAATATGATCATTCACTTCTTATATGAAGCAACCAGAAGATCATGTGTACTTCTTCATCCAAGAAGAATACAGACACTCCACTAATAATCCAACCAAATCAAGGAGGTGCTAAGTTGAGTGTTTTTGAGAAATATGATATGATCAAGAAGAAGAATCAAATGTTGACCAACAACACCTATGCTCAGTTTTGGAAGAAAACATCCATGACACAGCACATAATTTTGTTTTATTTTGATACAGAGAAAGGCAGGATGCACATGGCCTTTCTGTAGGCACAAGTGCTCAACCCTAAAGTGATCACAGATTACAAGAGAGCAACGTTTGAGTTCAACAATAGAGCTGTACATCCAGCTGATCAGATGGATCTACACAGGAAAACTAGAGAAATGGTTTTCTCTACATTGGCCAATGCTTCTACTAGTGCTGCAAAACTACAGGTTTCTCTGAACAATGTTCAGACCCAATTAATGTTGGAGAAGATATCATCTTTTGCAAAGGAAAACAAAATTAAGTCCTTAGAAGAATTGGTACTCAAGATTTCATATGATCCCTCAAATGTGAAAGCTCTTGAGGAGATGCTCAAGAAAAAGAATGCTGACATAGAATCTCTGAGGAAACAACTGAAACTGCCACCTACAAAAGATGCACAAGTAAAGGAGATAGGTGAGACAGAAGGTGAAAAGGATGAAATGCTCAAGTTGATCATGGAGCAGAATGCACATTTAAGAGAGATGGAAGCACAACTGGAGAGATTGGTAAAGGAGAAAGAACAGACAAAAACTATGGAAGTAATTCCACTGAGTGCACTTCCCCTCATAGGAGTTACCACAACAACTATAGCAGAAACCACCACAGCATAAATTCCATCAACCACCCCACTGTCATCTTTGGAAAAGAGAGTGGAGCTAGCAAAATCCATGGAGGAGATGAACTTACAAGAGACAGAAATAAACAGAATGAAAAAGGAGGCTGAGAGTCTTCAGGAGCTCAAGACATCTTATCAGACAAGTTTCCACATGGAGAAGCAAACATCAGAGAAGCTCAAGTAGGAACTGCAGTAGCTACAAAAGAAAATAATGGCAGGCAAGACACTTGCCGAAGCGAAGGAGAATATTTGGATGGATATCTCCAAATCTATAAATGAAATCTATCCTATGGTGCAAATCATGTTTGAGAAAAATGAATTGGTGTTGAGGAGCAGACAGGCTATCGACAAGATAAAAGGAGAGCTAGGGGAAATGCCCACTGAAGAAAATGAAATTATCAAATTCTTGAATTCAAAGACCAAAGAAGAGTTGGAAGACCTAAATATTGTAGACATGACAAAAACTATCCTCAAAGTCAAGATGGTTCTGACCAAAAGAGGACTAATGTTGCAGCTAGAGAAGAAAGCTTAGAACATGGACGTCAGAGTTCAGAGATTTTTCAGCAAAATCAATGCCTTGCAGAAGAAGGGTCTCCCTGGCTGGTTGGTTTTGAATGATAAGTTGATGACCTTATCTGACTATAAGCAGAAGATTGCCACGGTGGCCAAAAACAGTTCCAATTTTTTGGGAATGCGGGGCAATATAATAGGCAAGGCATTCTTAGAGACTTTGCAGCCAGACCTCAGCGCACAGCATGAGTTCAAGTATATTTTCATTGTCAAGCCGACATTTTCCAAGTATATAGAAATGGATGAGATCTACTAGAGATTGCTCAAATTCACCACTCTCATTCAGCAAAGATGGGAGGATTTGTGCAATTTGATCAAATGAAGGACGAGGTTTCCCATTCATCTCAACATGCGGAGAAGTTAAAATTCTAGTGGATGACTCACCAACGGCCTTCCCCAAACTCAACATGAAAAATTCAACACATCATCATCAGTTACCTATAGTTCAGTATTATGTTCCTTAGTTAGTTAGATTCAGATATTTCCATGTCCCGATCACTAATGACAGGGTCGTTTGTAATTTTGATTATAAATACTTAAAACTTTGAAGTACTGAGGGTTGATTTTTACGCCCCAGCAAGCTGTAAGCACTGTAATTTTTATCAAGAGATATTCTAGTAATATAAAGAGACGTTTCATAGGATTTCTTCATGTCATCTGTTGGTGAAGTTTTCTATTCTCAGTTGAATGTATATCTTTCTTAGTTATCATATTGGTTTCTAACCTGATCATTTTTAGGAGTTAAAGTTACATAATTTACCTTTGTGTACTCTGTTCCTAGATTTTAAAGATCTAAGTTTTTTTCTTCTTATGTTGTATTCAAGAAATTCTTAAATGCTTCTTGGGTATAATTAAAAAATCTCGCCTTTTCTGCTATCCATCATTTTATTTCTAAAGAGTCCAATAGCTACATTATCCTGCCCGGTGAAGAGAATCTTTATATCTGTTCTCTGATCTCTACCTTTATAAACATACCCCATAGCCCAATGAATGTGTAAAACCTTTTCAACCATTTTATAAAAAACAAACAACTCAGTATTATTCATCTTAACTAACCTAATATCTGGAATTTGAAACAAAGTTAAATCTTGCAGAGAGATCCCTCTCTGAAACTGGCAGGGCTAGATCCCAATTTCGAAGTGGTTGGATAAGGTTACCTCTGGTAAGTTTCTTCTTCTTTCCAACAACCTCTAGGAATTTACATAGTGATAACATAATTGGCGAATCCACTAGGAACTAAACAACTTTATATATCTACGATTTCTTTCCATAGACAAAGAAAACTTTATTTCTGAACGAATTACAAGATCTAAACTTATATAGAGATAATGTTCAGGGGTTGTTAAAGTTTGTATATATTAGTTAAAATTCCCTAAAATAAAATAAAAATAAAAAATTCTGGCTCCTAGAAGGGTTTTCACCAGATCTCATCCAGATCCAGAACCTGCCATAGCAATAGATAATCTTGAAAGGTTACTCAGAAAGAAAAACACTACAGAGGGTTCCAGGAGTCATAGTCCACTTCATAGGTCTCCTTCTATCCCAGAGAAGTTGGTTTCTCTTCAAGATCTCGAGTTTGACCTATATTTTCAACAAAGCATTTTCAGGACAAAATCTGATAGTTTTGTCAGTGAAACAGTTTTAGATCAAACCATCTTTTAGCCCAAGACCCCTAAAATTCTCTCTCCCAGAGCTGAACTCGATCAATGTTTTCGTCCCGAATATGATAATCTTGAAGACCTAGTTGTGAATCTTGGTCAAGCCTTAGACAAACTCCACCTTCAATCGTCAGTCAAACTCCCTATTTTGACTGTTGTTGCAATTTCTATTAAACCTAAACCAGGTCACTCATTTTCTCCTAGCCCATCATATTCTACAACTTCAGTCACTACCTCTCTTGTCACACAAGTTGTTGTCCAGCCTCCTCCACCAATCATGGAAGTGAGATATTCCCCATTGGTGTTGGTTTCCCCTTTACATGACATGCCTCAATATTATCAAACCAGACTCCCTCAATTTGATAGTATTGGTCCTCTAAATGCACAAAAACATGTTGACAAAATGAACGATTATTTTGATTTACAGGAAGTAGATGAAGTTGATGTGCAGATGAGACTATTGGCACAAAGTTTGACCAGAGATGCGAAAAAGTGGTTCAAGGCCTTACATGTTGCTACCATAACTGACATTTCCCTTTTTCATCAAGTTTTCCTTGACAGGTGGGAGGTGAAGACAAATCCTCTCCAGATCATGTCAGAATATGAGAACATCAGACATAACCAAGGAGAAATAGTGCAAGATTATTGCACTCATTTCAACAATCTGTACAATGCAATTCCAGCTGATATCAAACCTCCACAAAGTTTGGAATTAATAAAATTCCCTGATGGATTTGAGGCAGACATGTCTTATCAGCTAAGGGAGAGGAATGCTGCAACTTTGGAAGACATGTAGAAAAGTGTCATCAGTGTAGAAGCAAATATTTTGGTCGAAAGGGCCAGGAAGAAAATAGAAAGGAGGGTCACTATCAAAGAAGAACCTTCTACCTCCTCATCATATGCCAAACTAGATTCCCTAGCCAGATCTATGGAGAAAATGGTGGAGAGACTCACTGTAGCTGACAGAAACCCACCTAGGGAGAACCAAGCTGCTCCTCAAATTCAAAACCCAAACTTCAGAAAAAATCCACCCCAGATTAGGCAAAGAGATCCTAGAGATCAAAGAGAGAAGAGGGGGCCTGATAAACATATCAGACCACCCCTTCGGGAGAATTACACCGATGATGGGGAGGATTTAATAGAGGAGTTTGATGACACTCAAATAAACCTCATGGTTGATCATGATCACGATCATGAATCCATTTTCCTCACCCAGGAAAAACACGAGATGTTTCTCCTTTCACAAACAGAGGTCAATGAGGAAGCTGAGGAAACAGAACAACAGGCCTTTGAGAACTCTATAATGAAGGTTCACATGCACTATAACCTGAGGATCAAGAAGGAAAATAAGAACTCTCCGAAGAAGGCCACTGAACTAAATAAGACTATTGAAACGAAGAAAACAGTCGAAATTAGGAAAACTTCAGAGAGTGCCACCAAGAAAGTGCCTGAGGGAAGTAATGTTGAGTCTCCTGCAAAAAGGAACCCTACCATTTTGGAAAGATCAACTCAGAATGAGGTTTCATCAGTTAGTCAACCAAGTACTTCTTCCCAGAAGACTGCAGTGGACAAATCAGAAATGCAGATCCTATTCAAAGCTTCCACGCTTTGAGGGGGAATTATCCAAATTGAAAATACCCATTCCCATTTCTGAGCTAATGAGTAAGAATGCCTATAGGTCACAGGTGATTAAATATTTAAGCATCAAACCTAAGATAGATACTAAAGCTTTGAATGTTGGATCTATGAATCAATCGGACAAAGTAAATCTTGTTGATGACTGGCCAGAGCTCCTATTTGGTCCTGAAGTTGATGGTCAAATTGATAATGGCACCATGGCACCTTTTTACATCAGCCTAAACATCCACAATTTGATATTACACAATGCTATGTTGGACTCAGGTGCCTCTCACAACTTGATGCCCAAAGCCGTGATGGAAAAATTGGGAGTCAAGGTGACCAGACCATACAAGGATTTGCATTCTTTCGACTCCAGAAAGGTCAAATGTATAGGCCTGATTAAAGACTTACGCATCACACTAGCTCAAATCCTAGCAAAGAGTATGGTAATGGATATAGTTGTTGTTGATATTCCCCCAAAATACGGTATGTTACTGTCAATATCATGGGGAGCTAAGCTGAAGGGAACCCTACAGCTAGATATGTCCTATGTTGCCATCCCAATATTCGGACAACAGAGGAGATTGTATAGAGAAACCTTGATGAAGTATATGGTTAGCAGTCAGGAAAAACTACACAACTACCCCCTATACTGGACACACTCTGATCTGGATTCTTTCATTCTATACAATGATGGTGATTTGGAAGAATAGATCACTTAGTTGGAAGATGATATGCATGATTCGAAAGAGAACAAAGCCACCATTAAGGCAACAAAGGTTGAAACTGTGGAAAGTGAGGAGCTCCCAGCAGATTTTTGGAGCATGTATTTCGATGGGGCAGTGAGAAAAGAGGGAGCCGAAGCTGGAGTTTGGTTACATAATCACATATCAAAGTACTCAGAGAGCCATTCCTACAAACTGAATTTCCAATGCACTAACAACATAGCTGAGTACGAAGCTTTGATGCTCGGCCTGAAACTATTGAAGAAATTTGGTGCCAAATAGATAATGGTAAGGGGTGATTCTAAATTTATTATCAAGAAAATCAAAGGTGAGTATGTATCTAAACATCCTAGACTTAGAGCCTATAGGAATGTTGTTTTGGATTCCATTCAATGCTTCACTGAAATTGACTTGCAGGCAATACCTAGATGACAAAACATACTTGCAGATGGACTAGCTACATCAACAACTACCTGTAAAATTCCTTTCCGTCCCACTCGCAAGTACACTGTGGAGGTGAAGTGTAGAACAATTGTTCCTGACAACATCAGATACTGTCAGGTATTTGGAAACGATGATCAAATTGAAGACTTCCTATATTGTAAGAATGATTTCAAATGTACAAACATAGATTTAGAAAATGATGATGAGATTGTAAATAAATATTCTTTTCAAAGTGGTAGTGTAAATAACATAGATTCCAAAGGTTTGAATGAAAATAAAGTAGATGCATATGAATTGAATGCAAATGAGACAAATTCTAATATTCTACAATTGAAAAGTAACGTGTTACCTAGAGGTCTAGTTATGCTAGAAGACTTGTCTGATTTTAACGATGTAGCCAAAAAACTGAAAAATTGAAGCTAGTGGTAAATAGGTTAAAGAGTGCAACATGGGAACAGAAGACAAACCCAAGATGATAAAACTTTCTAAATACCTACCCCCTGAGCAAAAACACAAATACATTGAACTTTTTAAGGAATATGTGGATGTTTTTACCTGGGGTTATGAGGACTTAAAATCCTATGATACAAGTATCATACAACATCGGATTCCCATAAAATAAGAACAAAAACCTTTCAGGTAGAAACTTAGGAGAATAAACCCCAAGTTGCTTCCCCTAATAGAGAAAGAAATTAAAAATATGTATGATGCAAAAATCATAGTCCCCTTGAGATTTTCCAAATGGGTCTCTAACCTAGTTCCTACCAGGAAGAAAACTAGTGAGATCAGGCTTTGCATAGATTTTATAAATCTGAACAAAGTCTCTCTCAAAGACAATTACCCATTACCCAAAATGGAGCACATTTTTCAAAACTTAGTTGGGTCCAGTAGGATCTCCTTACTATAAATTCTAACCTTGTACAATATCTACAGCAAATAGATATTCAGAAAAGAACAAAAAAGATATAATGGAAAATACAAACATTACACAGATATTTTTCCCCTGGAAACCCAAACCAGGAAAACCAGCATATTCTATATTCATTCATTGTGTTACAATGTTTACAATACAAAATACATATAGGAGCCAACGGCATCCAAAACCCTAACCCAATGAACTGGATTAGTCAAAAACCCTAATTCCTTAACCGGAAATAGAAAACCATCGGCAAAGAACCATGTGCCGAAAAACCACCTAAATATAATGCGGTCCCAAAAATGTGGTCCCAGTGCGAAAAAAAAAATTCGGGGGCATTGCCCCTGAACCCCTGCGTGGGGGGATCTGCCCCCTTGAACCCACCTGTGCGCTTGGTGCAGACACTCAGACACTACTACTTTTGCAAATATTATAACACATACCCAACACTTACTAAATGGTTTCTCGGGCTACAGCCAAGTCCTCGTCCACCCAGAAGATCAAGAGAAGACTGCCTTTACCACCCCCTAGGGAACCTTCATGTATGTGAATATGCCCTTTGGCTTGATGAATGTTGGTGCCACTTTTCAAAGGGAAATGGATATTTCCTTTGTGGACGAACTGGGAAGATTTATAGTCATATATTTGGATGATGTGACTGTATACTCCCAATCTGATGAAGAACACTTGCAGCATCTCAGATGTGTGTTTGAGAAGTACAAAAAATTAGGGATTTTGTTGAACCCAAAAAAGTGTCTTTTCTGTTTAGAAGAAGGAATGTTTTTGGGACACATAATATCGAAAGATAGAATTAAAATAGACCCCAACATGATAGAAGCCATCTAGAAGGTGGAACACCCCAGGAACATCAAAGAACTACAATCATTCATCGACAAAATAAATTTCCTTAGAAGGTTCATACCCAACTTAGCCGAACTTCTTAGGAACATCACTAATATGCTTAAAAAAGACACAAACATCAAGTGGAACACTAAATCCAAATAATCATTTGAGCAGGTGAAACATGCACTCACCCAAGCCCCAGTCCTAATAAGCCCTGACTCCACCAAATAATTTTGTCTTTTCTCTTTTGCATCTAAACACACCATAGCAGTGGTACTGCTACAGAAAAATAGTGAAGGGTACGAACTGCCCATAGCATTTTTCAAAAAATCTTTGAGAGATGTTGCGTTGAGCTACAACATAATGGAGAAACAAGCCTTTTCCCTGGTAAATACCATAAAAGACT
Organism: Picea sitchensis; assembly: GCA_010110895.2. Classification (NCBI taxonomy): domain Eukaryota; kingdom Viridiplantae; phylum Streptophyta; class Pinopsida; order Pinales; family Pinaceae; genus Picea; species Picea sitchensis. Next base: position 46,462 of record SNQJ01S0071368.1, on the reverse strand, counting down.
TCAGAGTGTATATTCTCCATTCTCACACAATTGCATATGTCCCAAATGCAGTGGTAAAGGATATCCTGACTCAGGATAACCCAGATGGAAGGAGGGGAAAATGGATTGCGGTCATTCTGGAATATGACATCGAAATAAAACCTACAAAACTGATCAAAGGATGGGGTTTTGCCAAGCTAATGGATGAATCTAATTTTCATGCTCTAGACATTAATTGTTTGGCTACAGTTGATGGACCGGAAGAGAAGGCGACTCCAAACGTAAAAGAGGTATTCTTAAACTCTCCTTGGTACGCAGACCTCATTTTTGTACTCCAAAATTTACAATCTCCTCCTGGTTTGACTAAGACCAAAGACAAATTTATTAAATTGAAAGCATTGAAATTTTGTATTCTTGAAGGTAATCTCTATTAGAAATATCCTGGTGGTATCCTGCTTAATTTCCTACTAAAAGACAAAGCTGATAAAGTTCTTCAATATTTTCATGCAGGAGACTGTGGTGGGCACCTGATCTAAAAGACCACGGCTAACAAGATTCTGAGAGCTGGTTTTTACTGGCCTATTTTGTTTGTGGATTTCCACCAAAAGGTTACTTCCTGCCACAAGTGCCAATTTTTTGAAGGTAAAAGGAATCTTTTCCCCCTCCCAATGAAACCTATCTCAGTTGAAGCTCCTTTCCAACAACGGGGCTTAGACTTCATTGGTGAAATACATCTGTCCTCCTTGGGCCAACACAAGTGGATCCTCACAACCACGGACTACTTCACTAAGTGGATCCAGGTTGTACTATGAAGGCAAGCTAGTGACTTTGTTATCATCAAGTTTTTAGAAACTAACATCTTGTCTCATTTTGGATGCCCCAGAAAAATTATAGTTGACAATGCAGCAACTTTTAGATCCAAAAGGATCATATATTTGTTTAGCCAATATCGCATTACTCTGGGACACTCAAAAGCTTATTATCCGCAAGGAAATGGGCTAGCGGAGTCTTCAAACAAAAGTCTAGTGAACATTCTTAGGAAAACACTGCAAGAAAATAAGAAATCATGGAATAATAAGTTGGTTTTCACACTTTGGGCTGACAAAATAAGAACCAAAAGAGCAATTGGTATGTCTCCATACCAATTGGTATATGGCACTGAATAATTGTTTCCCCTTTCATTAGGAGTCCCTGTCATGAAAATATTGCAAGAAACACAAGTACAGCCAAATGATGTTCAACGGAGGATAAATCAAATGATTAATCTAATGGAGTCCAGAGAAGAGGTATACAACAAGACTCAGGTCATCCAGGAGAACATCAAAAATATTTTTGACAGAAGGACTAAAGAAGATGATTTTGAGTTAGGCGACTTGGTTCTCAAATGGGATTCTAGAAATGAGGATAAAGATAAGAACATAAAATTTGATAGCTTATGGAAAGGACCTTACACCATTCAGGCATTCAGAGGAAGTAACGCTTTTCTTCTAAGCAACAGTGATGGGACAAACCTACCAGGTGGACCTGTGAATGGCAGGATGTTGAAACACTATTCACCCCCCCAGTAAAGGCCTCATCACCCATTTCCATTGTACAAACCATTTTTCTCTTACTTGCATTTTTTGAGTGGATAAAGTTGATCAAATGGTTGAAGCCTGCAGAGAAGGCCCTGAGCCACTAGACAATGTCATCAAAATTTTCAAAATAAAGCAGATCAAATAGCTAAAGAAGATCTGGAGAAATTTTCTAGGACATCAAGAAGCAAGATTCTTGGCACTTCACAAGGAGAGTACCATCCCCAGGTGGAGCTGCTGTTAGAACCCTATAATTTATAGGATCAACTAATGATTGAGATTTATTCCTTTAGTGTTTTTGGTTAGCAAATAATGTTTCATTCTGTAAATGATTTGAAAAGGAAAATAAAATAAAAGAAAAAGAAAAGAAAGAAAAAGAAAGAAAAAATAAAGAAAAAAAATTGAGAAAAAAGAATAAAAGAGGGCATAAAAGAAAAAATGAGCAAAGCCCCATGCAATAACAATGACTTGATCCATATTGTTTAAACATGGTCAAGTCCTTCTGAATTGATGTTGATAGGATCAATGAATATGCTTGGCTAAAATGTTTAATCTTATCCAAGTAGATAGGTTAACTAGTGAATAAATTTGATCAAACTATCTAATCTTGGTCAAATAATCCTAGGATAGAGTAATTTTTAGTCCAACAGTTTAATCTGGGCTAAATGTCATAGGTGAATAGGTTAGGACATAGGTTAGTTGACTTTATTGCAATAAAATATGCATGATGATCGATGTGGATTCTTGTCTTTGATGTTTGAAAGTGTGTTGCCTAACTCCATGGTGACAAAAAGCAGGGAAAGCAGAGCAAACCCACAAAAAAGGCACTAAGCCTAGGTTTCCGCTACATATGTGACTATCGTGCTTGCAGATTAAATATTGCACACAGATCTATGGCTGAGGCATTGGTTCTGATATCTACGGTTAGGAAATAATTCCA
>SNQJ01S0071368.1:0-29857 GCA_010110895.2 Picea sitchensis | reverse complement strand
ATCAAGTGATCATCTGGAATATCGGTTACCTTTATATTCAATCTTTGGAAGTTCTCAATGTGCTCAGTAACTGAACCCTTTTTCTTGAGGTTTATCAATTGGCTAAAGAGGGTATTGCTCCTTGTATCCTCATAGTGTGATATCATTTCTTCCGTGAAAATTGTCCAAGTGATGAGTGATTTGTGAGAACAAAGCCATCGATACCATACAAATTTATTAGGCTCTAAGTATAAAGAATCAATTTGTACCTTTTGTGTATGTGGCACATTATGGAGATCAAAGAATTGCTCCATCCAAAGTATCCATGTGATTGGGTCCTTGCCATCAAACTTCCTCATATCAATCTTAGAAATGTGGCTGGTCTTCAAACCAAAGTTGGAGTTTCTCCATTCCTGATTCACCTTCCTTGTGTCCTCATCATGAATTTCATGGGATGCATTTTCACTTTTAGGTGTCTTCTCTGTTACGAATTTTTTCAATACTTCCATGATCTCCCCTTTTAGACCCTCCATCATCTCTTATAGTTCCTCTTTTGTTACTATCTTCTTTTGTAAATCATTTATGTCCCTATGCATTTCTTCACCTTCATCAATAGTCCAAGTAGGATTGTCTGGAGGCTTATTTGGTGTAGAAGTTCCCTTTTTGGGTGGCATGTTGGCCAAGTATCACTTTTGAACCTTGATTTTGAGGTGGTTCTACTAGACAATATTTATTATGTTGTATCTCCCAAGTTTCGACCCTTCTGGGTATGAAACTTTATTCTATGTAGTTCTCTGATATTTATTCTCTGCAATTCCATAGGTCTGATCAAAATTGGATGTGCCAAGTGGAATTTACGGTAACTTCCCCACAACTTGCTGATTTTTGGTCTTTCCAGGAGATATCACTTGTATAGCGTGCCCCGCACAAAAAATTGATATAAAAGTCTGAAACTCGCACCAAAAATACTACAGATTGTCCATGATCCAATGAAACCAGTTTCACTCAATTTGGATACTCTAGGAAGAAGTTGTGATTGTTTTACCTAGAACACCTTCTTGAGACTAGTCAATAGGACTAGTCAGATACCTTATCTTACACAGGGTGTATCTTCAAATTTAAGATGACTGAGAAGATAAAATTTTTACCACAGATACCTTACTAATTTCTGTGAATATCCTTCAAATTTCAAGGTCTAGAACGTTATAGAAATTTTTTTATAGCGAAAATTCCACAATGACTCAGTTTAGGATGATTCCATAACCCTATCTTGTACAAGTTTTATCTCCGAAAGTATAATACCCCGGGAGATGAATTTTGAACCCAACATACCTTGATCTATCTGCTAAATATCCTCCAAGAAGTTCCTTCAGAAACGTTGTAGAAAAAAAGTTATAACGAAAATTCCAAGGTGTCTCAGAGGTAGTAGATAAACCTCAAGACCTTGAGCTCTGACACCATATGTTAAGAACCAAATATCAATATAGCATAGAAAAACCTCAAAAAAAGTACTCAACTCCTTGAAAAAGAGATAATTTTAGATAATAAGCCTCTTCGAGGGGGAAACCTCCTTCTACCCCACTTAATTGTTCAAGTACAAGATGATTCAAAATGAAAATGTCTCATTGGTATATATATAGGAGACTAGGAGGTATAATTACGACTAATGGCCTAAAGCCGACATAAATAAAATAACATTACTAATATAATATGCCCCAATTAAGGGGTAATGAGACAATATTAGGGCTTAACACTTAGTGGCCATTTTGGAAATAGCACAGGCAGTACAAGACTTGATATACTTGTTGACATCCTCCTGAATTTTTGGCCAGTAAAAAATGTTTCTATGAGTGTTCGACATCAGATCCTCTATTCACACTCGCTAGATTGTAATAGGTACCTTGGGCTCCATCATCATCATCGATGGGCCCCCTCTCATTTGTTAACAGTATATATCAATGATCGGTAATCAGATGGTGTCTACAATGCTTGACATCAACTCATTTATTTGCATGATGTATATTCATATCATCGAGGTTTGGGATGAAGACCTTAGGTTTAGGGCCACATTATTTATTTACAACATCCCCTCCCAAGTTGTGTCAGAGTATATCACTTGTATCTTAGTAATTTGAATACTTCAGGGTAACTCCCCTTCATTCTTGTTGTCTTATTGACATCTATATTCTATGTCATAGATCTACATTATATTTGTTGGTGGCTATGTGTAATATTCCCCAAATTTCACTAAAATAAAATAAAATTTTGATGAGGGAAATAACATCGATAAATTATCGAAAAATGTTGTGGCACATGAAATATTCCCTTATAAATCTACATTACTGATTATGCACATGAAGGTTTTTACTCTACTATGCTAAACATCATGTATGAGGTTTAGTGTGCAATAACAAGTTACTGTTACTATTCATTAACTAATTCCATAGCCATCTTATTTGATCAACTCGGAATCTATTCTCCTTACCACTGCGTTAAAGTCTTAACTCTGACTATTGATATCTAGGTACTAGGCCTATTTAGGTCCAGTGTAAAGTTCACATGCAAAACAAAAGGGGTTTCATCGAACCCATGCTAGCCATACCCATTACTGACATAAACACAATCCTCATCCAATTTTTATAAATATACTATATATGTATAGATATGTATTATAAATTCCAAGACTTTAGGCAAGAGCTATGACTATAATGTTATGACCCTAGTGGACTAGGGACCATAACCATCCTAGTCCATAGTCTACACGCTAGGATACAATAGTCCACCCTACTTAGCTTTCTCCATAGTATAGATGAATGTGACACACGCTATGTAATATAGACTATGTAATAATTTATACTAGTGCACAAGTTATTAATGATCTGACATTTGGCTACATGTCCACTCAACCTTTAAAAGGTTTTGATAACGAAGAAGGAAAAAGTGGATGCCAGGTCAGGACTGAACCTAGGTCGGTGTTGGTCTTGGAATTTAAATCTAGGGCATGTCCATTAATGGCGGATTGACCAACCTATTACCCTCTAGGCTTGCCATTGTATTGAACCGACCATTGTGGGCTCGACACTTTGGAAAAACAACATGGAAAGGAGTGGGGTGGCATACTCATCGCTCCTTCTCCATCGAAAGGTTCGAGGTGCCATTACTCCCTTCGTAACTAAACCCTTGAACCTCATTTCACTTGGTCATTTATTTATTTACACTTTGCGTCTGGTACTAGCATTCAACTCTGTTATGGTATTCGGCTCTTTGAAGGCATTCATATCTAGAGATAACATTCGGTTATGAGAAGTATCTCCTCGGGTATGGTAAGTACTCTATTACTCCTTCTACAACAATTTATGTGGGTTGTTATGCGGTTTAGGTGTTTTCTTTTCGGTGGTGATCAATGTGAATCTCTTCTTGCAATTAATAGTTCTTTGTCAAATATCCTTTTACGAACATTCGTTATCTAGTGTAATATATATACATATATATATACTCTGTGAAACTCTCTTTGTATAGAAATGATGGGTGTTTCTATGGAATAACCCCTATGTCTAGGCATCGTTGCTCTCTGTGGAATAATTTTCCTTTCTATAAAAATAACCCATCACTCTTGGTGGAATACCCTCTCTTTCCAAGAAACACATTCTCTTTGTGAAAATAATCCTCTATGTATATAAATATAAGTACTCATGTGTATTCTCTCATTTTTCTATGCATCGTATACTCTCTGAAAAAGTTAATTTCCTTCGCATATGTAAACATAATATGCTCTTCATGAACACAATATGCTCTTTGTGGATTATATCCTCCATTTATACAGCTTGCATTCTCTGTGGTATAGTTTTGTGTATAAAAGAACTCACTAAGGGGTAAGTTCTTTGTACAAATATACTCTATGTACCCTTTATTCATATGGTTTTTGGTCTGGACAAGATAGTTAGACTCGCGGCCTCATCTGGGGTTACTGTGCAAGGAGACAACATAAAAAATGAGACCTGGGTGAAGGTTGATGCAATTAGGGTGTTATATATTTTACCATTTCCTGGCCTAGTTATAGTCTAAGATGCTTCTTGTAATTAATATCTCATTATAGTTTCTTTGTATGTTTAATTCGTATTCAACTCCTTCTAAAAGTTCTTACTGGTTATCAAACATCTCCAATCCAACACCCGTGGATTGAGTATCACTGTTAATAGATGATGTTTATATCCTTATTATCTTCTTTGTATACCTCCTTTCCCTAACAGAGATATTCTAGATCAATCAAAGAAAATCCCTACTCCTATTCCTTTCGCCATACTTAGGTTTATGTCTGTGTAAAAAAGAAACACTGTCGGGATTTTCCTCTATATAAAGGTAACTCTGTTTTGTTCTTAAGTTGTTGAATCTAGAATTTAGTTTTTCTTTTTCCACCTAGTAACCGTGAATTATTTTCGTTCCTTTTGGTTCATCTAAAAAGGGTTTTGATAACATACTTCCAATTTTATTCCTTGAATAAATTCTATCATTCATCAATAATCTTTATCATTCTGGATTCTATAAAGAGTAAAGTAACTTGCTATCGCTACTTCCCTATTAAAACATTTGTTTCCCTTAATGGTTACAATTCTTTGTTTTCTCTATAATTCTATTCTCTGCATTTTAGACTCTTAAATATTTTAGAGAATGTGCACAAAGATACTGAACAATAGAGTTGTATTTAAAGTCTTCTCTTCTTTCTTTAATTGATAAATGAAATGTTTATGCATGAATATAAATTAATGATGGGTTCCTTCTTCCTTGCGAGGGAATCCATCAGATGGATACAGATCCACTCCTCCTCCTCCTCCTGGATCCTAGATCGACTAATTCGCAAGGAACAAAGACAATCTGGCATTCATCGAAATCCAAGATAAGTTGCATTCTTACCTTATTTTATTTACTTTCATAAATTAAAATCTTGAGTACTAGTGAATTTTCTAACATTCTCACTTTACTTCTCTTGTAGGTTGGGAAAATAGTGGGCTTGGTGAAAGAAGCTTCCTGCCACAAAAGGTATTTGAGTTCCATGTTCTTCCTTCACCAACCCATGCACACAATTTCTTCGGTTACCTACAATTTCTAAGTAGACCTCTTTAAGATTATTTTTTAAAACACAAATGGTTTTGGAATTCTTGGGTCCTATGATACCCCAACTGAAATGTTTGGATATCAACCTATTGACTGTAATAGTTACTTTTGCAAGAAAATATGAGGTCTACTGTATCAACTATATTTATGTGGTAACAGATGCAAATAAAGAACGCATTTGGACTTTTATTCTTTCCATGCATTCTCACCATGAAATTAGCACAATAATAATGCAGTCTTATTTTATTTATTCTCTGCAATAATTGATTATGTACAAATTTGAACAATAATCAAAATACATATCATTATTGGCCAATAGGCACATAAACATAGTTTTATTTTTATTTCTATATGCATACCTATATATAGTCAAATATATATATAACAATCATATTTCAGATAAACATTATTACCAGTATCATTATACTGTAGCAAGCCATAATATAACATGGCTATATAGTCCCTTTAAACAGATTTCACTTATGTGTATACAAGCCAAACATATTCCTAACATGTAACAACTATAGTTATAACATCAATAATGAAATACATATATGAGATACATATCTGAATAAGTTGATGCTGGAAAACAAAAGGAACAACCATGTTCCACCCAACCGTAGAACATAACAACCATAGTCACTTGTCCTGATCACCCCTTAGCCTAACCATGAGTCCATAAGGGAGAACTGAAATATCCTCCTCAGCTATAGTCACCATCAACAGATCAGAATATGCGTTGCCTCACACTACAGGTGCTCATAAAAAAAAACAATTCTCAATCCTCCAACATACTAAGTAGTGTCCTGCGTCCCACATATGTTGTATATATTCTTGTGCCTAGGTCTTTCCATTCCTTTCCCTCCTTGGGGAAATTCCCAGCTTTACAAATCCTTGATTTTTATGGTCTGCTAGTGGTCAAATTCAACTTCTTCCACTTGTAAAAATCAGCCCCGAGGTAACTCAAACCTATTCCCCACTCATGGAGTCATGGTCAACTATTTTTAACCTGACTGTTCCAATTGTTTTTCAGCATTAAATTTATTAAAAGTTTGTCTCAGACACGTGTCCAATAAAAGAGGACAATTGGGCAAGTCAAATATTTTCCCAACAGTCATCAAATAATTTATTACATAATCCAAAATTCCAAATTTGGATTTTCCATAAATGGAAGAAACTTTCCAAATCCAAATTTTCCAAAAACGAAAAATTTATTTCAAAATTCAACATAGAATTTAATTATCTAAAATTTGAGGATATTACATCCACTCCCCCTTAAGTACAACATTGTCCTTAGTGTTCGTTCCTCTCTCAGAATAGGGTTGGATAATATTTTAACATATCTTCTTTGAATTCCCAAGTGGACTCCTCAAGACTAAAGTGCTTCCATTGCACTTTTACTAGGGTGATGGCTCTGTTCCGTAGTACTGTTTCTTTCCTGTCCAGAATGTGCAGAGGTTCCACTTGGAACTCACCTTCTAGTTCCATCTACACCAAGTTCCAATCAATGATGTGAGTAGGATCATGAATATACTTTTTTAGTAATGAAACATGAAAAACATTATGAACTTTTAAATTTGCAGGAAGTGCTAGTTGATACACCATGGGTCCGATTTGAGTTAAAATATCGAAGGGGCCATAAAACCTTGGCACCAACTTTGAAAAATTTCCTAGCTTTAGAGAGCTCCTTCTTGATTTGACTTTTAGATATACGTGGTCCCCAATTTGAAATTCTAGATGCCTTCTTTTTAAATCTGCATAGCTTTTATGTCGGTCTTGGGCCTCTTTTAAGTTATGTTGTACTATTTTTACCATTCTCTCCATTTCCTGGATCATTTCCAGTCATACCATAATCTTGTCAACTAGATTATCCCAGCTAATCGGGGTTTTTCATTTCCTTCTGTATAATGCTTCGAAGGGACTCATCTTAGTTGATGTCTGATAACCATTGTTGTAAGCAAATTCAACTAAGTGAAGGTACTCCTCCCACTTAGTTGGTTTTTTCCTTACGTACATTCGCAACATGTCTTCAATAATCTAGTTTGTTCATTTTGTTTTCCCATCCATTTGTGGATGGTAGTTTGTGTTGAAATTCAGGTTAGTATCCAATCCTGCAAACAATTCCTTCCAAAAATTTGACGTAAATTTGATATCTCTATCGGAAATCACCTTCTTAGGAATTCCATGCAATCTAAATATTTCTTTCATAAAACTTTCAGCGATATTAATCACTTTATAAGTAGATTTCACAGGTATAACATGGGCAGATTTGCTTAGTTTATCAATCACTACCATAATCAAGTCATTTTCTCTTTGAGTCTTAGGAAAACCTGTGATCAAGTCCATTGAGATAATCTCTCATTTCCATTATGGTATAGGCAGAGGTTGTAACAGATCTGCTGGATGTTGATGTTCAGCCTTTACCTGTTCAAAATCTAAGTATTTAGACAAATATTTAGTTGTTTCATTCTTCATGTTAGGCCAATAAAAAAAAATTCTTAAGGCTGTTATCGTTTTCTGATATCCCGGGTGACCAGAATACGACTTTTTGTGTAGTTCGTCAAGAATTGTTGTCTTTAAATCAGCAGAATTATGTACATACAACCGGTTTTTGAACCTTAACAATCCATTTTTATCTAAACTCCAATCTGTTGTGTTCAATTTTTCTGCATTTCCTTGCAATTCTGTTGTTTTTTAAATGTAATTTTCGTCATTACTGCTTGCATATTTTATTCTTTGTTCGATATCGTTTTCTTCTTTGTTGATAGTTTTTTCATAAATCCCATTAGTCCTTCGACTTAGTGCATCTGCAACTTTATTTTCCTTACCTTTGATGTGTCATACCTCAAAATCAAACTCACTTAAGAATTCCAACCATCTTGCTTGCCTTACGTTGAGATTTGGTTGACTGAACAAATACTTTACACCACTTTTGTCGGTTAGTAACATAAATTTTCTTCCCATTAAATAATGTCACCACATTTTTAGTGCATGAATTACGGCTGCTAATTCTAAATCGTGAGTCACATAATTCCATTCATGTTCTTTCAGTTTACGAGATTCATAACATATGACATGTCTGTCATTTGCTAGTACACCTCCTAATCCCTCTTTGCTTGCATCCACACAAACTGTAAAATATTTATCGGGATCTGCTACCTTTAGGATAGGTGTTGTAGTTAACAGTCTTTTTAGTTTATCAAAGTTGTCCTGACACTTTTGTAACCAAGTAAATTTTATTCCCTTTTTCTATAGTGTAGTAATTGGATATGCGATCCTAGAAAATCCTTCGATAAATCTCCGGTAATAACCAATAATTCCCATAAAGGATATGATGTTTGCTACATCCTTAGGGATAGGCCATTCCATAATGGATTTTATCTTTTCTGGGTCAACTACAATACCATCTTCGGATATTGTGTTTCCTAAGTACTGTATCTTTCTTTGGTAAAATTTGCACTTATCAAACTTAGCATACGGCTTATGTTCCCTTAAAGTCCGCAATACTATTTTCAGATGTTCTTCATGTGCTTCTTTTGTTTTTGAGTAAACTAAAATATCATCGATAAAAATTATCATAAATTTATTTAGATATTGGTTGAATATACTATTCATCAAGCACATAAAGGTTGTTGGTGCATTAGTAAGCCCGAATGGGATTACAACAAACTCATAGTGTCCATAACATGTTCTAAAATTTGTTTTATTTATATCTTCATCCTTTATTCTGACTTGGTGATAACCAGACCTTAAATATAGCTTAGAGAATATCTTTTCTCCTCCCACTTGATCAAAGAGGCCGTTAATCCTAGGTAAGGGATACTTATTCTTAATTGTCATCTTATTCAGTTGTTGATAGTCAATAAATAGCCTCAAAGTCCCATCTTTCTTCTTAACAAATAAAGCTGGTGCTCCCCAAGGTGAAACACTTGGTCTGATATATTCCTTATCCAACAGTTCTTGTAACTGAATTTTTAGTTCTGTTAATTTAGGTAGGCTCATTCTATAAGGTGCCTTGGATACCGGGGTAGATCTAGGTAGTAGGTCGATAGAGAAATCTATCTCCCTCCTTGGAGGTGGTTCTGGTATTTCATCTACAAATACATCTTTGAACCCATGTAGGACTCTAAATTCTTCTAAACTTGGTTTGATTTCTTCCCTTAGTAGGTTATTTACTTGTAAAACATAAATTTGGCAACCTTTTTTCATACATTTCTTAAACTACATCGCTGATATTTTCCTAACAGAAACTGGTTTTTTGATTCCTTGTACTGTTTTAACTGTGTTGTTTTCATCTCTGTACACAAATGAATTTTTGTAACGGATTAATATCACTTTATGTTTCTCTAACCATTCCATTCCAATGATTAAATTGTAAGACCCCAAAGGTAATATGTTCAGATTTAACTTTGTACTTTGACCATCTATGCTTAGTTCATAGTCATAAATAAAATATGTTACCTTTCTTTTCGTCCCTATTGCTAACTGTACTAACCAAGACTTAGCATTCTTTTCCTTCTTTAACTTGTTCAATTCAACTTAAGAGGGAGTAATATAAATCAAACTAGCTCCTGGTTCAATTAGTATAGAGACATTGTGGGTATGAATTTTACCTTCAACTTCCACAATAGTGGACTGATGATCTGCTTGTCTACCATCCAGAGATACATTGATTTTATGCACACTTCTACCAATATCTCCAACCGTGGAAGCCTCTTGAAGGTTATGGACTGAAGTTCTTGCTATGGGATTTAAGCGTAGACAATTTCTCCTCAAGTGAGGTTCTCCACATTTCCAACACTTCAATGGTTCTCTGGGGTTGTCCCCAACCTTCTTGACTCCCAGGTTAACTGGTCTATTTCCCCCTTGGGCATTCTATGTATTTGAATGGTATTATTTATTTTGGAACCCTTTTTCCATATTACAGAAATGGGCTGGTTGGAAGCCTTTCTTAGGTTGATTCATTCTGTCATGTTTCTTGTCTTTCCATGCCTTGGGAATTTTAGATCTTTGTTTGTACTGATCATAGCACATCCGAGCCTTTCTAAACACTTCATTTAGATATTTGGGATTGTCAAATTCAATTCTGTCCTTGTATGACTGTGGTAGACATATAAAGAACCTTTGTATCTTTACCTTATCTTCTTTGATGTATGGTACAAACCTCAATAGATCTAGAAATTTATTTATCATATCGTCCATGGCCATTCTTCCTAGTCGCAATTCGTAAAATTCCATATTTTTTCTTTCGTAATACCTTTATGATAAGTACTTCTTATTGAAATGATTTTTAAATTATGACCATTCCATTCATTTTTCTTTCAATCCCTTGGCTAATTTCAAGTCTTGCCACCAGATACTAGCTTTTCCTTTTAAGTTGTAAATGGCCATTCTAACTTTCATATTACTAGTGTAGTCATAAATCGGGAAGTATTTATTTATATCTAGTAACCATGCTTCAACCTCTTCAACAGTATTTGATTCTCCATCAAAGGTGGAAGGTTTTATTTTCTTGAATTCACCTTCCAGGTGGTCCACTTGTTTTCTTTTTCTTCCTATAGATGCTTTGTTTTCTGTCATGTGTGTGTCTTCGGAAGAAATTTCCTTTCTTTTTTTATGTTTCGTGACTAGAGTTCTTAGAGGAATTTTTGCTGACCTCTTCCTCTTTTTCATTGTCTTTGGGACTCTTCTTTATTACTATATTGCGTAGCAGTATTTCATTTATTTCTTGTTGGTCTTCCTATGCTTTCTTTAGCTTCTCATTATCCGCTTTTAACACTTGTAATTCCACGATGAGGCTTTGCATAATTTCCAATAGATATTGGTTGAACTTCCTTCACTGTTATGCTCTGGGTATCTAGGAAGTTCCTGGTTCAAATTCCCTCCAGGTCTGTCTCCTTCCTCATTCTGTGATGACATTTTCACAAGAGATAAATTGTTTTTTTGTTTGTAACATTAAATGTGTTTGTTAGATTTTCTTTAAGGAAACAACAAAAAAAAAAATTGGTGTTGCCCTGAGGTCCAAGTGTTATAACCTACAACTTTGATACCATATGTAATATTCCCCAAATTTCACTAAAATAAAAATAAAAAAATTGATCAGGGAAATAACATCGATAAATTATCGAAAACTGTCATGGCACATGAAATATTCCCTTATAAATCTATGCTACTGATTATGTGCATAAAGGTTTTTAATCTACTAGGATAAACATATTGTATGAGGTTTAGTGTCCAATAACAACTTACTGTTACTATTCATTAACTAATGCCATAGCCATCTCATTTGATTAACTCAAAATCTATTCTCCTTACCATTGCGTTAAAATCTAAACTTTGATTATTGATATCCAAGTACTAGGACTATTTAGGTCCAATGTAAAACGGGATTTCATCGAACCCATGCTAGCCATACCCATTACTGACATAAACACAATCCCCATCCAATTGTTATAACTATGCTATATATGTATAGATATGTATTATAAATGTCAAGACTTAAGGTAAGAGATATTACTATAATGTTATGACCCTAACGAACTAGGGACCATAACCATCCTAGTCCATAGTCTGTGTGCTAGGATACAATAGTCCACCCTACTTAGATTTCTCCATAGTATAGATGAATGTGACACACGCTATGTAATATAGACTATGTAAGACGTTATACCAGTGTGTAAGTTATTAATGATCCAACATTTGGTTACCTGTCCACTCAGCCTTTAAAAGGTTTTGATAATGAAGAAATAAAAAGTGGATTCCAGGTCAGGACTGAACCTAGGCCGGTGTTGGTCTTGGAATTTAAATCTAGTGCAAGTCCACTAATGGCGGACTGACCAACCTAGTATCCTCTAGGCCCGCCACTGTATTGATCCTCCCACCGTGGGCTTGACACTTCGTAAAACCCACATGGAAAGGAGTGGGGCGGCGTACTCATCTCTCCTTCCCCATTGAGAGGTTCGAGGTGTCATTACTCCCTTCGTAACTAAACCCTTGAGCCTCATTTTGCTTGGTCATTTCTCTATTTACACTTTGTGTCTAATACTAGCATTCAACTCTATTATGGTATTCGGCTCTGTGAAGGCATTCATCTCTGGGGATAGCGTTCAGCTCTGAGAAGTATCTCCACATGTACGGTAAGTACTCTATTACTCCTTCTACAACAATTTATGTGGTTTTTTTTGTGGTTTAGGTGTTTTCTTTTAGATGGTTCTCAGTGTGAATCTCTTCTTGCAATTAATAGTTCTCTTTCAAATATCCTTTTGTGAAAATTTTCTATTTACTGTAATATATATATACACATATATATACTCTGTGAAACTCTCTTTGTATATAAACGATGGGTCTTTTTGTGGAATAACCCCTATGTCTAGGCATCATTTCTCTCTATGGAATAATTTTCCTTTCTATAAAAATAACCCAACACTCTTAGTGGAATACCCTCTCTTTCCAAGAAACGCGTTCTCTTTGCAAAAATAATCGTCTATGTATATAAAGACAAGTACTCATGTGTATTCTCTCCTTTGTATATGCATCATATACTCTCTGGAATAGTTAATTTCCTTCACATATGTAAACACGGTATGCTCTTCGTGAATACAATATGTTCTTCGTGGATTATCCCCTCTGTTTATACAGCTTGCATTCTTTGTGGTATAGTTTTGTGTATAAAATAACTCACTAAGGGATAAGTTCTTTGTAAAACTAAGCTCTTTGTAGGCTTTATTCGTATGGTTTTCGGTCTGGACATGATAGTTAAACTCGTAGCCTCGTCCGGGGTTATTGTGCAAGGAGACAGCTTGAAAAATGAGACCTGGGTGAAGGTCAATGCAATTAAGGTGTTAAATATTTTACCATTCCCGGGCCTAGTTATAGTCTAAGACGCTTCCTGTAATTAATATCTCATTATAATTTCTTTGTATGTTTAATTCATTTTCGAATCCTTCTAAAAGTGCTTACTGGTTATCAGACTTCTCCAATCCAACACCTGTGGATTGAGTATCACTGTTAATAGATGATGTTTATCTCCTTATTATCTTCTCCGGATACCTCATTTCCCTAACAAAGATATTCTAGATCAATCAAAGCAAATCCCTACTCCTATTCCTTCCACCATAGTTAGTTTTTTGTTTGTGTAAAAAAAAACAATATCGGGATTTTCCTCTGTATAAAGGTAACTCTATTTTGTTCTTAAGCTGTTGAATCTAGACTTTAGTTTTTGTTTTTCCACCTAGTAACCATGAATTCTTTCCATTCCTTTTGGTTCATCTAAAAATGGTTTTGATAACATACTTCCAAGTTTATTCCTTGAAGAATTTCTATTATTCACCAATAATCTTTATCATTCTCGCTTCTATAAAGGGTAAAGTAACTTGCTATCGCTACTTCCCTATTAAAGCATTTGTTTCCCTTAATGGTTACAATTATGTGTTTTCTCTATAATTCTATTCTCTGCATTTTAGATTCTTAAATATTTTAGAGAATATGCACAGAGATACTGAACAACAGAGTTTTATTTAAAGTTTTTCTTTCTTTAATTGATAAATGAAATGTTTATGCATGAATATAAATTAATTATGGGTCCCTTCTTCCTTGCGAGGGAACCCATTAGATGATTACGGATCCACTCCTCCTCCTTCTGGATCGTGTATGGATCGTGTATCGACTACTTCACAAGGAATGAAGACAATCTGGCATTCATCGAAATCCAAGATAAGTTGCATTCTTACCTTATTTTATTTACTTTCATAACTTAAAATCTTGAGTACTAGTGAATTTGCTAACACTCTTGCTTTACTTCTCTTGTAGGTTGGGAAAACAATGCACTTGGTGAAAGAAGCTTCCTGCCACAAAAGGTATTTTAGTTCCATGTTCTTCCTTCACCGACCCATGCGCGCAATTTCTTCGGTTACCTACAGTTTCTAAGTAGACCTCTTTAAGATTTTGTTTTAAAACACAAATGGTTGTGGAATTCTTGGGTCCTATTGTACCCCAACTGAAATGTTTGGATATCAAACTATTGACTGTAATAGTTACTTTTGCAAGACAATATGAGGTCTATTGTATCAACTATCTTTCTGTGGTAATAGATGCAAATAAATAATGTATTTGGACTTTTATTCTTTCCACCTATTCTCACCATGAAAGAAGCACAATAATAATACATTCTATTTTTATTTATTTTTTGTAGTAATTGATTATGTACAGATTTGAAAATAATCAAAATACAGATCTTTATTGGCCAATAGGCACATAAACATAGTTTTCTATTTATTTCTATATGCATATCTATATTTATATAGTCAAATATATATATAACAATCATATTTCAGATAAACATTATTACAAGTATCATTATACTATAGCAAGCCATAATATAACATGGCCATACAGTCCCTTTAAACAAATTTCACTTATGTGCATACAAGAAAAACATATTCTTAATAGGTAACAACCATAGATATAACATCAATAATGAAATACATAACTGAGATACATATGTGAATAAGTTGATGCTGGAAAACAAAAGGAACAACCACGTTCCACCCAACCGTAGAAAATAACAACCACAGTCACTTGTCCTAATCACCCCCTAGCCTGACCATGAGTCCATAAGGGCGAACTGAATTATCCTCCTCAGCTATAGTCACCATCAATAGATTAGAATATGCCTTGCCTCACACTACAAGTGCTCATAACAACAAATAATTATTAATCCTCCAACATACTAAGTAGTGTCCTTCCTCCCACATATGTTGTATATATTCTTGTGCCTAGGTCTTTCCATTCCTTTCCCTCCTTGGGGAACTTTGTAGCTTTACAAATCCATGATTTTTAGGGGCTGCTAGTGGTCAAATTCAACTTCTGGCACTTGTAAAAATCATTCCCGAGGTAGCTCAAACCTATTCCCCACTCATGGACTCATGGTCAACTATTTTTAACTTTGTTGTTCCATTTGTCTTTCAGCATTAAATTTATTAAAAGTTTGTCTCATACATGTGTCCAATAAAATAGGACAGTTGGGAAAGTCAAATCTTTTCCCAACAGTCATCAAATAATTAATTACATAATCCAAAATTCCAAATTCGGATATGTCATAAATGGCAAAAAAATTCCAAATCTGAATTTTCCAAAAACAGAAATTTATTTCAAAATTCAACATAGAATTTAATTTTCTAAAATTTTAGGATATTACACTATGATTGTGATTCATGACGTAGATCCACATTGTATTGTCCCATGGCTACAGTCTTCTTGATGACATGGATCCACTGTGTATTCTTTCGTGAACATGGTCTAGAATTTCATACCATTGTTCCATAGTGTATTTTTTGGTGGCCATGCTCATTCAGAGTATGAGTATGTCTACCTAGAGGATTGGTCTATATATTCTCTCATCCTTGATGTCTGATTGCAAGTATTTCGGCCATTCATTCCTTTCCTGACCTCACACATTAGGGGGCACTTGTTATACCTTTATTTTCCACCATAGGTTGTGAAAGCATGTTATTAGATGTTATGATGCTAGAATTACAAAATTGAGTGAAATTGTCATAAATGTTTCACAAGGAACTAATTATTTTGTCTCAATTTCATAATATTGTGAAATAAGAATTATTTCATAATTGAGAATAAACTCATATTTGAGAACAAACTCATAATTGAAAATAAAGTTCATGGTGAGTTAGAAAAATCTCATAATTGGGCAAGGAACTTGAGCAAAAGTCTCATAATAGAAAAAAAGTTCATAATAGGTTGGCAAGAGCTCATAATTAAGCATGAAACTTGTGCATGAATTGTAATTGCTTAGTTCACATGCCATCAATCCTATCTATGACTTGTAATTTCTTAGTTCACATGCTATCAAGATATCCATGACTTCTACACACCTAATTCACATCTCATGAAGCTTATCTCCAATCTTTTCTAAAATCCTATAAGAAGAGGCCAAATCAAGGAGATGGAGAATAATATTTGTTAGGGTGGTTATGATGTCAAAATAGAGACAAACACTCAAGAGGCTAAGGAAGAGAAACGGGAGCCTAGAACTAGGAGGAAAGCATCAACAACCAAGGTATGAGTTTGATGTATTTCTTTTACATCCATTAATGGATCATCGATTTTCCTCCAGATTATTTGTGTTTAATGCATGAGTAATTTTCATATGATCTTATAAGCAATAGATCTAGATAGATCTATTGAATTTGGTTTCCTAACACTAGAAGGACATTAGATAGGTGGTTGTTTGGATCCTTATGTGTAGAAAGAAATATTGCAAGATTTGTCGCTAGATCTCAAGAGATGCAATAGCCAAGGCATTCTAGGACAACCGTCAGTCTAAAAGGTAAGATCCATCTCCTTCTTGGTTAAAAGGAAATAATTTACTTGTATCTAGAAAACCATAGGAATTCACCCCTCTTCTCTCTAGATCAAGGGAAGATCCTAGGGAGATCTTGTGATACATTCAATGAGATCCATATGAGACTTTGTCTCATAACATTTATTGTTGGTCAACTCATTCAGTCGGGCTATTTTTCCCCTTCCTTATTCGACCGACTTCACTTCTGCTCGACTAGAATTCGTCTCTGGTCGATTGAGCATTTTCTCTTGGTCGATTCATCTTCTTTTTCAGACATGGGCCTGGTAACCAAGTTATGAGAAGATGTATAAGCCACTAGACAACAAACTATCTAGAGTAGAGACCTAAGACTAGCAGGCTCATTAAGGAAAAAGAATTTTGCAATGCATTGACATCTAGTTTCTCACATGCAGATAGTATGCAAATAGAGGGGATTGTAGTTGGTTGTTTCCATTAGTTGCACAAATAAGGCTTTGCAACAATCAAAAGAACATAGACTGCATTGAGAACATAGAACTCACATAACATCAGAATCAATCACTAGCTTCATAATATTTGCATAGAATCTATCTTTATTGACTGGGTTGCTATTGCGTTATCATCTAGTTGTAGTGTGCATGTTACAAGCAGGACAGGGCTTTGCAGTAGACAAAGAAGAGAGATTAAATAGCAACACAAATGAACAAAGGCCTAGTGGTTTTTGTGCAGACCAAGCACTATATATAAGATTGAGATAGAGATCAGAAATCAAATTTATGTTATTCGTGTTGGTGAAGTAAGTGGGCTATAAGCCTCCCATTTACGGATCAACTTAGGAATTTTTATTCTTGTGCATATGTTGTAGACTCACACATTGTTCACTAAATTTATCCATTTCTCCTATATACATATGTCTACATGAACAAGAAATAAGATACACAGTGACTATGTTAAGATGTGTATGAAAATGATTCTTGTAATCAATACCATGTTTGAGATATATTCATTAGGTGAATGGACAACATTCAACTTTGAATTATCAAAAAGCAATCTCATTAAAAACATGATTCCACTTATTATGATAATGCAAGTAAATTGTTATAATATGATATATAGTGCATATATGCATTATTAATATAAATGCATAATTAAGAGAATGGACATCAATTTATGTAAATGTTGGTACACTTAGAGTTAACATAACTCACTTTATAGCACACACGAGTGAGAATTTATATTGTCAACAACGTATTTGACAAGGCAAATCTAGTCAAGTCAATAATTAAAAGATCCAAAATATATGTTATTCAAAGATGAACGAAATATCTCTAAATCAAAGCATATTGAAAGAAACGTTAAAGTCAATCATCCATGTATCTATATATATATAAGAGTGAAAAATATATGTTATTCAAAGATGAACGAAATATCTCTAAATCAAAGCATATTGAAAGAAACGTTAAAGTCAATCATCCATGTATCTATATATATAAGAGTGAAAATATTTATTATTCAAAAATACACATATATATTTCAATCAATCAACTCCTAGGAAATACATTTATATAGGAAAAAATAGTGAAAATATTTATTATTTCAAAATGCAACACATTAGAGCATAAGAGTGAAAATAAATTTAATACTACGAACCAAAGCCAATTGTCCATGATGTGAAGTAGAATGTCTATTATTCTAAGATGTGAGATATATCCCTAAATACAAGTATATGAGCCAATCATAAATTGACTTAGGGTAGAAAACTCCAAATGTGTATTGTTGAAAGATGTGGGACATGTCCCTCAATTAAAGTATATTGAATGAATCAAATCAAGTCAATCATCTAATCATCCATCGATAAAGTATATTGAATGAATCAAATCAATTCAATCATCCATAACTATGAGTACAAAATATTAAAAAAAAATATTATACATATTCATCAATCAAATATATAAATATATTAAAAGAGTCTAAAATAAAATAAAAAACAATCAAAACAAGTACATCATCCATGAATGTTACGTAAAATAATAGAATATTTAAAATATATTGAAAAGACTAATGAAACTCAATCAATCATTGTCGTGTTAAAAGGGAAGTCAGGAGTTCAATCTAAGCTTAGATTTCTGCAGTTGCAGCTTTATCATTCTTATATCATTCACTACCCGGAAAAATATCCGGGTGAGTTTCTCGTAAGTTAATTTCTCATTAGCCAAAAAAAAATAAAAAATCAATCAATCATCATTCCACCCATAAACGAATCATCCCATACATATCCGTAAACGAATCATCCATCGGTTTTTCCAGCCGCCTCCGTAGACTTCCACGTCGTCGGTAGTAAGTCAAGACAATCCATCGTATTTTCCAGCGGCCTTCGCGTAGATACTTTTCTGTTTCTTCATCTTAGTTTCCAGCAGGCTCACACCACTCTTATATTCTCTCGGCAATTCTCTCTAGACACTCAAATTATCTTCGC
The DNA here is from genome assembly GCA_010110895.2 of Picea sitchensis. Classification (NCBI taxonomy): domain Eukaryota; kingdom Viridiplantae; phylum Streptophyta; class Pinopsida; order Pinales; family Pinaceae; genus Picea; species Picea sitchensis. The sequence continues at coordinate 10,952 of SNQJ01S0071368.1, read as the reverse complement.
TCCCATCACTTTTACATTCCCTCTGCACAATCTCACATTCTCTCGGCGTGGGAGTGGGAAAATGAGCTCCTCTTGCCGCGGCATTTTCATCCCTATCGTTATTATTATTGGCACGCTAGTAGTATTCTATTGTTCTGGCTATTTCACCACAGATGAGGATTATCCATCTTATAAAGACTGCGCTCCTTCTATTTGTGGCAATTCGATCATCCGATATCCCTTCGGAAAATGTGGCCCTGGACAGTCTGACTGCTTAGACAATCGGACCCTTCAAATTACCTTGTACCCTTTGTATGTCGATAGATTCCGTGCGAGAGTAATTGGAAATATCACGGAATCGTCCTACTATACCCGAACCCTTCAAATCGCCCAATATATACACTTCGGCGATTCCTCAGTCGCGGGTGCTGAGTATGTCTTCCGCCCTCCTTACTCAGTCTTCAATCTTTCTCAGGGACACATAGTGGGAACAATTCTTAACTGTACACAACAAAATCAGGATATCAACGAAACCCTCACGCGGCTCGATTGGGGAGAAACGGACCGCCACTGGTTCTTCTATAATGGTTTATCTTCTTACTTCTGTGGTTCATACTCTGGCTTCTGTGATAATTGCACTCAGTATTCTGTAGTGGTTCCAACGGATAAGAACTACAAAATTAGCGATGATAAGAATTTGGAACAATTGAAGCAAAGAGGATTCCAAATTACATGGACTCTACCCGACTCTTGTCTTTCATGTAATGCCACTGGAGGAAGATGTTACTATCCATCTGACGATAGTTATTATGGCCATAATTGCATTTGCCGTCATGGTTTGTACCGCAGTAATTGCTCTGAAGGTGAGGATCTCCAAAACTTGTTTTATTGACTTTATCGTATTTTCCTTATCTTGCGTTTCCTTCTCTTACTCCGCTGTTTCCATTTCGTTTCCCTGCAGGACACCCTGCAGGTTATGTCCTATCTGTAGGACTCACAGCCGGTAAATTTCTTATCTGTTAAACCTATCCATTAGTTACTCTTACTCATCTTTTATACTCTAATTTTTCAATATTATTTCCAGAGATGTTTTTGGGAGTATGCGCTCTCTTCAGCATAGTAGTGGTTTCTTGCATACTGGTCCGTCGACAATTTTGTTGTACGAGGACTGCCACTGAGGAGCAGAGCATTCGAGCGTTTATGGATCCCGTCGACTCAAGAACTCCCTCGGTTGAGAATTTCTTAAATTATTATTCCTCACAAGCTCCCACCAGATATTCTTATGCTCAGATTATGACTTACACAAACAACATGGCAGAAAAGCTTGGTAAAGGAGGTTTTGGAACAGTTTATAAAGGACAGCTTCCCACTGGACGTGGGATAGCTGTGAAGATTTTGGATGAATCCAAACAGAGTGAACACCAATTTATAACGGAAGTGGCAACAGTGGGGACGACCTGTCATGTTAACCTGGTGCGCCTCTTAGGTTATTGTTCCCAGGCATCCATAAAAGCTTTGGTGTATGAATACATGGAGAATGGTTCCCTTGAGAGATATATCCATGGAGGCCGTCATGACGAGCTGGATTGGAAACAACTATATTCAATCGCACTTGGCACAGCTCGCGGCCTTGCATACCTACATGACAAGTGCAGAAATCGCATCTTACATTTTGATATAAAGCCTCACAATATTCTTCTTGATGCCAATTTCTCACCGAAAGTTGCAGATTTTGGTCTAGCCAAAATAGCAGATAGAGAGGAAAGCCACGTCTCTGTTGGTAATAGAGGAACACTAGGTTACTCTGCCCCAGAGATGTGGTCTAGGATGTATGGAGTTGTCACTGATAAATCTGATGTTTATAGCTATGGTATGTTGCTCATGGAGATGGTGGGGGCGAGACAGAACATTGATTTTCACAAAAAAGAGAGTAGATCAAGCCAATATTTCTATCCAGAGTGGGCTTTCAAGCAAGTGGAGAAGGGTCAGTTTGAGAATTTGAGAAAAGGAAACATATCAGAGGAAGAGCAAGGAATAGCAAAAAGGTTAAGTTTAGTTGGACTGTGGTGCATACAGTTCAATGCATCTCGGCGTCCTCGGATGAGCGAAGTGATCCAAATGTTAGAAGGACACGCCGACATTAGCACTCCTCCATGTCCATTCCCCGTTGATCCACCGATGGCACCTGTGCAACTCTCTGTTTCTGACCCATCTTCTTCCACGAATACCACGCCTCCATTTCCATTCCCCGGCGATCCACCGATGACAGCTGTGCAACACTATGCCTCTGATCCATGTTCTTCGACAACTTATTCTTTGGAAGTTGAAACGAACAATCCCAAAAGTACTCACGGTGCCTAATCCTCCAGGTAATGTAATAACCAGATAGGTTATTTGCTTATTAGCTCCAAATGTGTGTAGAAGTAACAGTAGTCGTATTATTGTACTGTTTCTCGGAAATTGTTATGTCACTAGCGTCCAATGAACTAAAGCTTTTTACTACATTTATTGGGATTTTAGGATCAAAACAATATGTCGGAGTATAAGGGTTTATGATATTAAAGTTTTATTTCAATTTATTATAATCTGTGTAAAAGAGAAAACCTGTGGGTAGTGACAACTATATTTATCCATTTGTATTTGTTATATAACAACAATTTCATTTTCTGTGGGTGCTTGTATTGTGATTTGACTTTGGAATTTCATTGTACCTGGGTTGTTACCATTCCATTTTAACATTGAAATTTCAGGATGTTTCAAATATCTTTTATTTCTTTTTGTTGAGGTTGATATTTATTTTACAATATTTTCTAGGATTTGTATGATCACTCCATAACCCATATATGTCACTTTTTAATTTTTTTTTTAACCATAAAAATGTAAAATGTAAAATTTAATATATATATATATATATATAAAAAAAGAAGATAATGCACATTTCATGTGTGCCACTATAATTTTGGTGAAAAATATTATTTTTTTAAATGTTTTTTCTTGAACATAGTTTACATAGAATGCAATGTCTATACAATTTTTTTATATTTTAAATAAAAATTCTCTTTTGAAAAAACACTCCAAGTGAATCATGAGTTTTCCTCTTTTATTTTGACTATAAATTTAATTGATAGTCACATATGTATATCAATTTTAGAAAAAATAGCTAATCACAATAAAACTTTAAAAATATTAAATATATAAAAAGTAGATTTGATGGAAAATTACATATATATCAATTTTAGAAAAAATAGCTAAAAATAGATAATCACAATAAAACTTTAAAAATGTTAAATATATAAAAAGTAGATTTGATGGAAAATTACATATGTATATTAGGTTTTTGTTTTCCCAAGTAAGAAAGATTTTATTACCTTCTAGAAGACATACATACAACCTTTTTGGCATGGATTTCCATGAGAGGAAACCAATCTAGCTCATCCATAGTTCAAAGATTATGTAATCCCATAGAAGAAAAAAAGAAAACTTTTGATGTTCAATTGAGATACATGACTCATGAAAGATGATCAACATCAAGACACCACAAAAATTTGAAGCTAGAGTGATAAGAATTCATGAGAAACTAATTAGAGGGAAACAATATCAACTCTTAAGAGCGAGAAACATGTTCATTTGGAGGAGAGGCCATGGGACCATTTGGAGGAGAGGCCATGGGACCAGGCGGCAGGGGAATTGGCATGTTCAGGTAAGTTGCATCCTGGGAAGACAAGTCTGAAGTCGATTGTTGCTTTGTCGGGATGACACCTAAATGCAACAATAAGAAGACTTTTTGGTCAGCCCCTAAATCCAACAACAAGAAGACTTTTTGGTCGGCCCCTAAATCCAACAACAAGAAGACTTTTTGGTCTAGTTGCTCAATTTGGAAGTTTAAGTCTATCACTTCATTGCGAACCACAAAAATAAGCTTCAAGTGGTCATCATCCAAACAAAATTTGCACGTAGAATCATCAGGGCCACTATCCTCCAGTCGAGATTGCATGCACTTGGAGGGCAGACTTCCTATCTTCATGCTTTCAAGACCACCATTGATGAATCTCAGGACTCTTCTTATCGACAATGGTGCAAAGGCCAACTGAGCATCGTCACCCATGGGCCCAACTCCTCCTTCATACCATTCAAATTTTCACCCCCATATCAAAGAAGTTCCCTGCATTGTCTATTCCCCACTCGCCAATTCATTCAGAAGTGCTTGTGCATCAACCACTCTCTTTGCATCACAGGTAGACTGTGTTATGTCTCTTGGTTTCATGTCAATCCTACGATGGGAACCCCAATCCCTTCAAGAGTGCCCCCTTGCTCTGACATGCGACATTGAGATAACAAGAATGTCAACACGACTAGGAAGGGGGGACGACAATGTTATCAACCAAAACCTATAGTTGCATATGGGATTGAAAACCGAGGTTGGGCGCACACTAAGAATTATTCCATTTTCTTGTGATGTCATCTTTGGGTGGCTTGGCCTATGATGCAAAGTAATTCTCATTACAACTAGAGTGGGATTGCAGTTAATTCTCGTCTCTTTAGTAGTACCATTTACCAGCTTCATCCTATTTTTCTTAGGCTCCAAGTTCTTACTACAAACTATAGTCTGGCCTTGGAGGAAAGAGAAGGCACCCTCCATGCACCCCTCTCGAGGCACACACCACCAAGTGGCAGGGTCACTATTCCCAGGGTTACTATTTGAAGCACACGCTGCCAAGTTATTGTTCCTAGGGACTCGTTCATGATCCCAAGCAGGCCAAGTGTTTCAACCATGCCTCTGATACCAATTTGTAACACACCGGACCCCTAAATGCTCTTTTAAGGGGTGGGGTATCATAATTTCATTTTCCTAAATTGTCTCAAATCCTAACTCCAGGATTTCAATCATGTCCTACTCATCCACCACTATCCAACCACTACGTCCACGCTCAAATTCGAGCTTCAGACTGGTCTTAATCTCCTTCTAGTGTATTAGTCGTAGAGGAATTCAGCGCTTCATGCCCCTTTTCTATCTAAGTACGAGATCACCCAAAGTTTCGAACTTCTGAAGTCTCGTAAGTCCGTCACGTGGCTCCGTCCTTTGGGCCTTTCTATCACTCTACCATGCTCCTCCAAAGTCCCGAAGTCGCAGAATCCTGAAGTTTCGGTCACTTCGCAAACTACTTTAACTAGGAGGGAACATACTGAGGGTTGACACGTGGAAGGGTAAGGGGTGACATGTGTCATGTCCCAATAGGCATATAGGGTACGTGATATGCTCGAATTTAGGTGACATGTGGAACACAACCTGTGGGTCTACGTCACTCCGGTGACGTCGGCTTGCCATGTCACATCAGACTAACAACCTTCTATCATTTCCCATATCTCACGGTCGATATCCGACCACGTAAATCCGTAGATCTACAATTCTCATTACTTTGTGAATTTGACGTTCAGGGTTTTATCAACACACTACTCCCCAAATTACTGAAGTAACTAATCCCCAAACTAGAGGACCTATCAACACGCATCCCTACATATTGACGACTGAGAGGATCTCGAAGGATCCAACAATCGAAGGTCCTCATTACTTCGTGGATTCGGGCTTCAGGGAATTTGTCGTTACAACGCCTCTATTCTTCCGAAGTGGTCAACGACGATCTGACCGCGGCATAGATCTAATGGTCCGAGGATGTCCACGTAATCTTCATAGATTTGCTGGAATTGGATGATCTAAGCTGTGATGCAACTGTTGGAAGGGGTGCCCGTTTCCACCCAACCATAAGCTCAGTCACTCCTTACAGATTTACCAATGGCCACCCCCGAGCTAGACCATGATTCTTTGAGATTCAATCTCTTCTTCTGACTCANNNNACCCACCACGCATTTCCTATCTTTCCTTTCTTAGCAAGATTGCATGTGTCCTGAATCCCCAGTCTGTGGTCAGGTCTGGAATCCTTACAGATGGGTAGTCTGCCCCATCCCCTCCTTAACTCTTGAGGAGGTATTCCCACCTAACAACCTGACTGTAATTCATTCCTAGGTCAGAGGGTTGTTCTGATCCCGAGTAATTAAATCCAACGAGGTACTGGTCTGGTGAAGATTAACGCAACCATTCTTGTTTCCCTTCACCATCTCTTTCATAACATATGTGGTCTCTCTTAGCACATCCCCCTTCCAGCCGTCATGCAACACTTATCCACTTTCTAGTAAATAAAAAAATTTACTTTCATTGATCTTTTATATAAAATTCCATCAAATCAAACATTCATACATATCGAGTTTTCCATAGTCTCTTGGCCAATATAGTTATATTTACAAACTGGGGGAAACATGGGTGTTACAATCCCCTCCCCCTTAATGGAACATCGTACTCGATGTTCTATCTGTCAACGTGCTCTGTATATACAAAAGTAAACAAATATGGATATGCATGTCTCTTGGCATCCTCCATTTCCCATGTGGCCCATCTGGGCCAAAGTGTTTCCACTGCACCTTTACATGTTCAATGGTTTGGTTCCTGAGTAAGGTTTCCTTCCTGTCTAGTATGCATTGAGGTTGTGGTAGGAATTCTCCCTATGGCTCCACCTGAATCACAGACCAGTCAATTATATGATTAGAATCATGTACATATTTATTCAATAATGAAACATGGAAAACATTATGTGCCTTCACTATGGGAGGGAGTGCTAGCCTATAGGCTACAGGTCTCACTCTGTCTAAAATTACAAAGGGTCCACAATATCGGGGTGCCAACTTGGCACAAGCTCCCATTCTCAAGGAACTTTTCTGGGGCCTAACTCTGAGATATACATGGTCTCCTGTCTTGAATTCTCGAGGAGTTCTCTTTCTGTCGACGCAACGCTTTTGTCTATCTTGAGCAATTTTCAGATTTTGCTTTATCTGAATCACTTGTTTCTCCATTTCTTTCAGCATGTCGGGTCCGATTGTAATCCTATCCACTGGATTACTCCAGTCGATTGGAATCTTCCACTTTCTACCATAGAGGGATTCAAAAAGGCTCATCTTTAATGACTCTTGATAACCGTTGTTGCAGGAAAATTCTACCAAAGTCAGGTAGTCTTCCCACTTCTTAAGCTGATGCATTACATGCATCCTTAACATGTCTTCTAATATATGGTTTACTCTTTCTGGTTGTCCATCATTTTGAGGGTGATAGGCTGTGCTAAACAATAATTTAGTCTCAAGACCAGCCATTAAGGACTTCTAAAAGTTTGAAGTGAATTTGGTGTCTCTCTCTGATACAATTTACCTAAGCATACCATGTCTAAATATCTTCTTCATGAAGAGGTTGGCAATATATATTTCCTTGCAAGTTGACTTGATAGGATCTAAGTGAGCATACTTGCTCAATTTTTCCACCATTACCATGATGGCATCATTCTGCTTGGCTGATTTTGGTAATCCGGTGATGAAATCCATGGAGATGGTTTCCCATTTTTATTCTAGAATTGATAGAGGTTGTAACAACCCTGCTGGGTGTCGGTGTTCTTCCTTAACTTGCTAGCATTCTAGACACTTAGCTAGATAGTCATATATGTCCTTTTTCAGTCCAGGCCAATAGAATTGTTTCCTGGTGGTTGCGATCATTTTCTGATAGCCTGGGTGACCAGTATATGGTGTTTTGTGTAGTTCATCCATTATGAACCTCTTCAAGTCATCACAACTTGGAATATACAATATATTTTTGTAGGTCAGCAGGCCTTCATCAAGCATCTGATAGACTTCATACTTTAGACCCGTGGGATATTTCTTTAGGTATGATGTCACGATATTGAAAAATGCATCTGTCTCTTGTGCATTTTTTACCCTCTTACTAAGATTAGTTTCATAGGTGCTTACCGTTTCCAGGTGAATCGTTTTCACACTTATGCTAAGGGCATCAACCACCCTATTTTCCTTTCCTTAAATGTGTTTAATTTCAAAAGAAAAATCACTAAGGAGAGACATCCACCTATCTTTCCTGGCATTGAGTTTTGGTTGATCAAACATGTGCCTCAACCCAAAATGGTCTGTCATAAGTACAAACCTCCTACCCAGGAATTAATGCCTCCACATTTTTAAAGTGTGCACTATGACAGTCAACTCTATATCATGGGTCAAATAATTGATCTCATGCTCATTCAATTTTCTAGATTCATAGAAAATTACATGCCCTTCTTTCATAATGACTCCTTTGAATGATCAAAATCTGGACCAGGGGTCAAATTTTAGCTCAAAAATCAAAATTCTTGGAATTGCCTCAAAATGAACGAGAGCGTAGCCCTCGTCATCATGAACCCAATGCAATTCGTTTGGGTTCAAACGGACGTCGAGAGAGAGAGATATCGTGATCTGTTCGAATCGCCAAATAGGTAAAAAAATGGAATGCTGACTGTGTAGTCCGTACAGGCTGATGTGGCAAAGGTCGTACGCTGACGTGGTAGAAGTGACGTGGCAGAGCTGAGTTGGCATATGCTGACATGGCAATTTCAGATTGGCTAACAGTTGGACGAATTATGTTTCGACACGTGGCATCATTTTTGGCAAATGGTGTGGTGCCATGTGGCCCAGTCATGGGCTACCACGTGGCACCTCGTTATTGGCAATGGTTGGTCAAAATTTTATGGAGTCCGTGGGGATTGAACCTCGGACCTCCCCCTTTGAAAAAACTTTGGTAGTGTGTGGGATACCACACAGTGGTCCTTATTTAACATATGGTTTTAATTGTATTTAAATTACATTGAAATGTGGTTTGGGGCGCGTCCGGGCTGGGGCTTATCTCCAGCCCCAGTCGCATACATTTTAATTCATATGACCATAGTTTAAAGTGTGCACAGGTTTTGGTATTACAACCGGAGTCATAGCCCCGATCATATAACATTACCATATGAACTTTCGTAAGTGCGTGTGGGATTTTGAAATTGGTTAAAAAACTCAGCCCTTTTTGTTTGAGCGCGCGGTCTTATGGTGACCACATGTGGCCAGGAGTTTGACGGTTAGGGGCTAGCATGCCCTAACTGTCCCATAGTTTGATCCATTTTTTGGTTATGCGCATGTGCTGGGTTTAAGCACGCGTTTTGGAGCGTGTTCTGGGTTCAACACACAGAGGTGCGTTTTGGCGAACCAGAGACAACAAGCTTGAGGAAGATAATGGCATGAGGCCTATCTTCTTCACTTTTTGGCCAAATGAGGTGTCGTAAAATCTCAGCTAGGGGTTTTTGGACGTTCTGAATCCATTGGCACTATTTTCACAGCCATTTGAAGACTTCTTATGTAGGTTTTTCACCATTCAAGTTTCAGGAAGCTCTAGAGAGCTTGAAGCCCTCATTGATTGAGGTCATGTTTTGGTGAGTCCAAGTTTGTTTTCTGTGACTGAATAGTCATTTTTGGCTAATTTTTATGCTATGAACACATTGGGACAGGTTTCAGAGGCTTTTGAGGACTTTTACAGGTGTTTTTTCCACAAAGAAGCTCAGGGAAGCTTTAGGCCACATGTAGAAGAGGTCATGCCCGGATGAACCATGATCCGTTTTCAGAGTTTTATTAGTCATTTTTGGGGTTTTTATGTGTTCTAATCCCAATAGTACAGTCATAATTTCCATTAGAGTTGAGCAGCAGCTTGTAAAATAAATTTTGACAAATTAATTCTAGAGAGCCAAGTCCATTAATGGAGGCTCAAGGAGATGTAGCCCGGAGAGGGGTGAACTCCTTTATCATGTTGTTATTGTTGTGAGTTTGATGGTTTATTTGCTGCAAGTTATGTTGCTGTGTTTTTATTTAAAGCACTCATTTAACCATTTAAGAGAACTTTTTCTCACACATAAACATCTAAAAGAAGAAGCATAAACTTGGCACATAATTCATCTTGCATATTTTAACACATGAAGCAAGGTCCTGTAAAGTTTATTTTAATGAAGTAGAGGGTGCTTGCATAGCATAACAAGTCAGCCTTCTATTTTCAGATCAGGTGGTGTCAGAGCATAGTTTGTTTTTCTCATGTGTTTTCCTTTGATAGCTTGATATTTAGCTGTTGTTATTGTGCAAGTTTTGTGTTGAAAGGATGAAGGAAGCTTCAAACATTGGTAGTTCTCATACATATTCATTATCTAAGTTCTTTGACAAAGAGATGTTGAAGGAGATTCTAACCATGAGAGATGTGATGAAAGAGATGTGTGAAGATAGAAAGGAGAGCATTGCCCTTGAAGAGCAATTGATGGCCATGAAGGAGGAGAAAGACCAACTTCTTGAAAAGTTGTATGAGATGGAGAATCAACTCCATGAGGCAAAGGAAACCCTTACCAAGTACATGCATGAACATAAGGTATTCAATGTTAGTTTATCTTCAAATTCCTCTCAGGATGAATGCTTTGGTGTTTTTGAAAATCATACAAGAGGAATAAGGTCCAAGTTATTATTAAAAATGGGCTATGAAGGTAAAGGGTTAGGCAAGCATGCACAAGGCATTGTTGAGCCTATTATTGTTGAAGAGAGACCCAAGTATTGTGGTCTTGGATATGAACAAAGAGATGGAGCAAATTCCAAAGTTGAGGAGACAAAGGAAAAACTTCCAAGAATAAATTTTGTTTCAAGTTCACCTCCTCAAGAAGGATTTAAAGGTGAAAGTTCAAGAACTTTTGTTGAAAGTTCAAACCCTCCAGCATGCAAGGCTTGTATTCAAGATGAATGAAAATGTGTGAAACAAAAGAGTTGTGACAGCGATGAGGACAAGAACACTGTTGTTGGTCTTCAAAGTGTTGGGTATGTGTTATATTCTTTGCACGAGTAGTAGTGTCTGAGCGTCTGTGCCGGGCGCGCAGGGGGGCGGAGCCCCTCGTGCGGGGGTTTGGGGGCAGCGCCTCTGATTTTTTTTTTTCGGGATGACATATTTCCGCCGGGACGACATATTTCCGGGACGACATATTCCGGGACCACATGATATTAGGTGGTTTTTCGGCACATGGTTTTTTGCCGATGGTTTTCTATTTCCGGTT
>SNQJ01S0071367.1:52174-78232 GCA_010110895.2 Picea sitchensis | reverse complement strand
GGAGCAGCTGGAGGAAGCTGGAATTCAACCAGCGCAAGAGGAAATGGCAGAAGAAAGTATGTCAGAGAAGGTGACTGAACAGTAGGTCAGTCAAGAAGATAAGACTGGAGAGCTGAATTTTGTAGCATGGTGGCAAGTTGAGGTCACATAGGAAGAAGATGGCATGGGAGATCTAGTTGATCTACCCATTTGTAGGGAAGAAGTGTAGTGGAGCTGGCTACAAAGGGAGAGCCAGCCCTGGGAGCAGCTGGACAAGATAATTGAGGAGATCAGAAGGCTGATGATCAGATCAATAGAAGTGGTCAACAAAGGGAAGCTGAGCAGAGGAGAACCTGCCATAACAGCAGGGCACCAGAAGCAACAACAACAACGAAGCGATGGAGCGGATGGACAGCTCCAAAGAACTGTTTGGGATCTAGGTGGATTTTGAAAACCATGTTGGGAAGCTCATGAGTAGGAGCTCATGAATTTCTCACAACAGAGTATGATGCAGGAGCATCATTCCAAGCCAGCTACGTGCCATCCAACCAACACATCAAAGCGTGCATTCAATGGAAGGAGAGAGGCGCAACCCTTTCGTTTTTCAAAATTTGAAAATTGTATTAAATGTTGTAAGGCTGGTAGAGCCAAAAGCCATGCATGTACGCAGGCTTTAGATAAAGGTTTCCTTAAATGGATGTAAGGTTGAGATCTGGATCTGATTCAGACTAGACAACCATTCAATGTAATTGAATGTAAATTAATGAGAGTTGTTGAGATGGAGGGAAGAGCTCGAGGAGCCCCCTTTGTAAAAAGATATTTGTATCTGTTTTGAGGGTAGGCAGATAGATAGATGAGAAAATTATGGAGGAAGAGAGGAGAGCCGAGACTATGTTGTAGTCCGAGCTTGAATACATTGTAAAGAGGCATTTTATTTAATACAAACAGAGAGCAGTTTTTCCTGCATGTTATTCTGGGTAATTGAATGAATGTCTTTATGTGCTTATGATATGCTGTAGATGTATGTTTGTACGCATTTGCAGGTTACAGACATAAATTGTTGTCTATTGGGTTCTTTGATTCTAGGTCTGGTTCTTTGTGGCTTCATGCAAGAGGTTGCATGATAGAACACTGTGGGTTTTGTAAGCCAGTGCATAGAGTGCACTTCTGAATTCTGCAAAATTTAGGCAGAGACGTGCCAGGAGGACGCACCAGAGGAAATATTGGACTCAAAGGAAAACCCCTAGGATCGCTGGACATCCTGAAGGAGAGACTATGCAGAGGAGAGAACAGAGAGGGAAGACAAAATGTCTGAGGTTCTGTAAAGCTCTGCCAGGAGGGCATCGAGCGAGTGCAAGGAGTGCACAGGAGGAACTCTGTTTCGAGTTCAGGGAAGACATAACTACTGCAGGTTCTGTAGAGCTCTGCTAGGCGGGCATTGAGCCGGTGCAAGTTTGCACGAGAAGAACTCTTTGTCGAGTTCAAAGACAACCAGAGTTACTGAACACTCTATAGGCTCTGCAAGGTGTGCATTGAGAAAAGGAGCGCCAAGAGGGCGTGAAGCATTTCTTTTCAAGAAATACTTTGGGTCTGAGAATGAGGAAATCTCAGCAGCACAAAGAGTGTGTGAGGATGGAATTATTCTAAGTACCAAAGCTCAGGAGGAACAATGCCTTTGCCCACAGAGAAACAAAAGAAAGGAGTAGAAGATCGAGAAACCTTTCGAGTTTTCTGAGTTGACTAAGCTCAGGAGGGGAAGCGTTTCTATAACAGTGACGAGAACCAAAGGAACTGGGCTCGCAAGGGAAGCATTGAAGGCCGAGACTTTCGAGCGTCGAATTTCTTCCAAGGGAAGGGAAGAGGCGCAAGTTGAGGAGGAGGAGCATAGCTACCATTGGATCGACACTGGGAGGAAAGATCTGGACCGTTGAATCTATGTTCAGGCACACAGGAGGAGAGAGCGCAAGGAGGATAGATTTGAGCCGTCAGATCTAACGCCAATACCTGAAAACCGTTGGATCAGGTGAAGGGGCAGGGTGTTTAAACCCTTGGATATATACATATTCGGGAATCAGGGGTTGGAGGAGTAGAGGAGGTTTCACCCCATACTTGCAATCACCGAGATCGTGAAATCGCGCCAGCCATCGGATTTGGAGCACAGTGGCCTGAGAGATGCTAGATAAAGGATACGTGCACGGGGTTTAGTCCTTGGGAGGTGCACAGGAAAAAGGATCTGGGCTGTTAGATCTAGCACCAAGGGTCGATAGCCATCGGATCTGGAAGAAGGTGCAAGGGGTTTAATCCCTGAGAAGCCATAGAGAAGGGTAGAACATATGACAGAGACTTCGAGGGAGAAGTGTCGATTTTCCGTGAGCCGTCGGATCTAGAAAAGGTGCACGAGGTTTAAACCTCGTAACAATAGAAGTAAGAGGACTCGTCAAGTCCCAAAATAATCAGGACCATCCATATTAGAGGATGCGTGTCAAGAGATCCACATTTCGGGGATTTGGATACCGGGAGATCGAGAGTGAAGAGTCTCCCAAAATCGCGAAAGGACCAGGATAGTCCATCAAGGAGGATACGTGGAAAGTGGTCAAGGTTTCGGGAAAAGGCCCGAAATATTTCGAGTCGTCGATCCAGTTAGATCATGGTCATCGGTTCCAGAAGGACCTAGGCTATTGATCTCTCAGCAGAGAGATTTAGGCATTTCATGGACCAGGGATTCGAAAGGGAAAGGAGGAATGCTTGCATCATGATCCCCCAAATCACGAAAGCTGGTAGCGCTTTGATGTTAAGTGTGTGGTGACAGAGTGGTGGTCACGTGGATTTAGGCTAAGGGAGGAACTAGAGCTGTTAATCCCTTTTCGGCATTTCGACAACCGGGAGTTCAAGAGTGAATGAGTCGTGAGATAGGGAGTCCCGACTCACGATATCGCGAAACCCCAAAAGAATTCATAGGAATAGAACTAGGTCATAGGACTGGGTCACATGGATAATGTTTAAGGGAGGAGCCAAGGATCCGTTATACCCTTTCGGGCTTCGGCTTTTCAACAATTCCAAGGACAAGGAGCCGGGGCACTTTGCATTGAAAACCCCGAAGTCGCGAAACGCGACGTGTCTTTGGAGTAGGGTTGTGGTCACGGAGGAAGCAGTCACATGGAACAAGATTTTTTCAGGGGCTAATCATCGTTGAGCCCATTTCAGCATTTCGACATTTCGACATTTGGTGATTGAAGAGTCAGAGACTCGACATTAGGATTCGTGAAGTCGCGAAATCTGAAATTTCATTTTTGGTAAAAGTCCCGATCATATTTGTTGGTCATGTGGGTAGGGTTAGCGCCTTGTGTTTTGAACACGTAGGCATAACTCATAAGGACCCGTGGATACACCCTTGTGTGTGTGAGATATTCCCTGTAGGGAAATCAAAGAGTCAATCTGAATCAGGGGAATATTTAGAACGATCCTAAGACCGGGAGGTCACACAGAACCTGTTGAGGCAGGGGGTGCTGTGTCAGAAAGTGGTATAACAACAAGATTTTTCCCTTATATTTCAGGAAAAAGAGGAAGTGAGGTGAAGAAGAGCCTGTAGGAGACAGGTAAAGGGTGAAGGTTGTTGCGGGACGCAGTAGTCATATAGACAGTCAGGAGGACTGTAGGAAAGGCTAGAAGCACTCATGGTTGCAGAGTGACAACAACAAGTTTGCCAGGAGGGCAGACAGGAACAGGAAGATGGCTACTGAAGGCCATGGATGCAGTGGAAAGAAGAACCATATGCAGTAGAGAAAAGATGAAATGGATAAATAAATCGCTGTGGTGAGGGCGAGGATGGAATAAATTTCACTGTGAGTGCAACAGAACGCAAAGACACATTGGGTGTATGAATGGGCTCTGAGGAGGAAAGAAAAGTGGCTAGTCAAGAATTTATTGGCTAGAGGACAACAAAAGCTGTTAAGAGGATGGTTGAGGTATGTTAAACACCTCAGAGATGAAGAGGAGATGGTTCATGTGTGTGAACCAGAGACTGGGATAAATCTCAGTGATGAGGAGAAAGAGAGATCGAGCAGAGATCTCAGAAGCTGCCAAGCGGGCAGTGAGGAATTTTCAATTTTACAGGTGGGCAATAAGAAGAGGTCACAAGAAGATCTCAAAGACTGACAGAAGGGAAGAATAGAAAATTCAGGTTGTCAGGGGGGCAATGAGATGAGATCGCTAGAGGATCTCAGAGACTGCCAAGAGGGCAGAGATAAAATCCCATATTTCCAGGTGGGCAAGGGAGAGCAGATGAGACTTTGTGAAAGTCTCGTGAACTTAGGGATGATTAAGGGTCAGTGAGAGGAGATGATAGAGAAGGATCAGACACACTTTCTGAGAGGAATTGAGATATTCCTGCCACTTAGCCGAGTTGAGGTGAGATCTTGTGTTGTAGAGGCAACAACAACAGAAGGACAATTAGCTGTGACTGTCAAAGACATGGAGAAGATGTCAGAAGTTGCCCAAGGAGAAGAAGAGGAGCACACAGTTGACATGCTCACTCCTTGGGAGAAGGAGCTAGAAATGTTAGAGGTTTGGCTAAACAATCCAGAACCAGTAGATGACTGCCAAGAGTAGACAGTCATGTAGATGTTAGTAGAGGAGAATTCCGAGGAATTGCTCGAAAATTTCAGCCAGGGATTTGAACAGTTGATGATGACTACAATGTCGAGGCATGCATTAGCAGATGAAGGAAAATTCCAATTTAAGGAGAAGCTAGAGGAAGCTGGAATTCAACCAGTGCAAGAGGAAATGGCAGAAGCAAGTCTGTCAGAGAAGGTGATTGAACAACAGGTCAATCAAGAAGATAAGACTGCAGAGCTGAATTTTGCAGTAGGGTGGCAAGTTGAGGCTACAGAGGAAGAATATGGCATGGGAGATCTAGTTGATCTACCCATTTGCAGGGAAGAAGTGCAATGGAGTAGGCTGCAAAAGGAGAGCCATCCCTGGGAGAAGTTGGACGAGATAATTGAGGATATCAGAAGGCTTATGATCATATCAACAGAAGCAGTAAACAAAGGGAAGCTTTGTCGAGGAGAATTTGCCATAGCAGTAGGGCAATAGAAGCAACAACAACAACGAAGCGATGGGGAAGATGGACAGCTCCAAAGAACTATTTGGGATCTAGGTGGATTTCGACAACCATGTTGGTAAGCTCATGAGCAGGAGCTCATGAATTTCTCATAGCAGAGGAGTATGATGCAGGAGCATCACTCCAAGCCAGCTACGCGCCATCCAACCCGCACATCAAAGCGCGCATTCAATGGAAGGAGAGAGACCCAACCCTCTCGTTTTTCAAAGTTTAAAAATTGTATTAAATGTTGTAAGGATGGTAGAGACAAAAGACATGCATGTACACAGTCTTTAGATAAAGGTTGCCTTAAATGGTTGTAAGGTTGATATCTAGATCCGATTCGAACTAGACAACCATTCAATGTAATTGAATTTAAATTAATGAGAGTTGGTGAGATGGAGGGAAGAGATCGAGGAGCCCCCTTTGTAAAAAGATCTTTGTATCTGTTTTGAGGGCAGGCAGATAGATAGATGAGAAAAATATGGAGGAAGAGAGGAGAGCCGAGACTATGTTGTAGTCCGAGCTTGAATACATTGTAAAGAGGCATTTTATTTAATACAAACAAAGAGCAATTTTTCCTGCATGTTATTTTGGGTAATTGAATGAATGTCTTTATGTGCTTATGATATGTTGTAGATGTATGTTTGTACGCATTTGCAGGTTACAAACATAAATTGTTGTCTGTTGGGTTCTTTGATTCCAGGTTTGGTTCTTTGTGGCTTCATGCAAGAGGTTGCATGACAGAACACTGTGGGTTTTATAAGCCAATGCATAGAGTGCACTTCTGAATTCTGTGGAATTTAGCAGAGACGTGCCAGGAGGGCACACCAGAGGAAATCTTGGACTCAAAGGAAAACCCCTAGGATCGCTGAACATCCTGAAGGAGAGACTGTACAGAGGAGAGAAAAGAGAGGGAAGACAGAACGTCTGAGGTTTTGTAAAGCTCTGCCAGGAGGGCATCGAGTGAGTTCAAGGAGTGCACAAGAGGAACTTTGTTTTGAGTTCAGGGAAGACAAAAATACTGCAGGTTCTATAGAGCTCTGCCAGACGGGCATTGAGCCGATGCAAGTGTGCACGAGAAGAACTCTTTTTCGAGTTCGAAGACAACTAGAGTTACTAAACACTGTGTAGGCTCTGCAAGGTGTGGATTGAGAAAAGGAGCACCAAGAGGGCGTGAAGAATTTCTTTTCAAGAAATACTTTGGATCTGAGATTGAGGAAATCTCAGCAACACAAGGAGTGTGTGAGGGTGGACTTATTCTAAGCCCTGAAGCTCAGGAGGAACAATGCCTTTGCCCACAGAGCAATAAAGGAAAGGAGTAGAAGGTCGAGAAACCTTTCGAGTTTTCCAAGTTGACTAAGCTTAGGAGGGTAAGTGTTTCTATAATGCAGACGAGACCCAAAGGAACTTGGCTCGCAAGGGAAGCATTGAAGGTCGAGACCTTTGAGCGTTGAATTTATTCCAAGGGAAGGGAAGAGGCGCAAGATCAGGAGGAGCAACACATCTGCCATTGGATAGACACTAGGAGTAAAGATCTGGACCGTTGAATCTATGTCCAGGCACACAGGAGGAGAGAGCGCAAGGAGGATAGATCTAAACTGTCAGATCTAACGCCAATACCCAACAACCGTTGGATCAAGCGAAGGTGTAGGGGGTTTTAACCCTTGGATATCCAAACATTCGGGAATCGGGGGTTTTAGGAGCAGAGGAGGTTGCACCCCATACTTGCAATCACCGATATCACAAAATCGCGCTAGCCATCAGATCTGGAGCGCAGTGGTCTGAGAGCCACTAGATAAAGGATACGTGCATGGGGTTTAGTCCCTGGGAGGTGCATAGGAAAAAGGATCTGGGTCGTTAGATATAGCACCAAGGGCTGATAGCCGTCAGATCTGGAAGAAGGTGAGAGGGGTTTAATCCCTAGGAAGTTGCACATAAGGGTAGAACGAACGATAGAGACTTCGAGGGAGAAGTGTCGATTTGCTGTGAGCCATCGGATCTAGAAAAGGTGCGCGAGGTTTAAACCTCGTAACAACAGAAGGAAGAGGACTCGTCAAGTCCCAAAAGCATCATGACCATCCATCTTAGAGGACGTATGTCAAGATATCCACATTTCAGGGATTTGGACACCGGGAGATCAAGAGTGAAGAGTCTCCCAAAATTGCGAAAGGAGAATTTGCGGAAGGACTTGGACCGTCCATCAAGGAGGATACGTGGAAAGCGGTCAAGGTTTCAATAAAAGGCCCGAAATATTTTGAGCCGTCGATCTAGTTAGATCGTGGTCATCGGTTCCAGAAGGACCTAGGCCGTTGATCTCTCAGCAGAGAGATTTCATCATTTCGTGGATCGGGGATTTGAAAGGGAAAGGAGGAATGCTTGCATCGCGATTCCCCGAATCGCAAAATCCGGTAGCGCTTTGACGTTAAGCGCGTGGTCACAGAGTGGTGGTCACGAGGATGGAGGCTAAGGGAGGAGCCAATGCTGTTAAGCCATTTTCGACATTTCGACAATCGGGAGTTCAAGAGTGAAGGAGTCGTGAGACAGGGAGTCCCGACTCGCGATATCGTGAAACCCTGAAAGAATTCAGAGGAATAGCACCAAGTCATAGTACCGGGTCACATGGAGAATGTTTAAGGGAGGAGCCAAGGAGCCATTAGACCCTTTCGGGGTTTGACATTTTGGCAATTCCGAGGACAAGGATCCGGGGCACTTTGCGTTGAAAACCTCGAAGTCGCGAAACAAGACGTGTCTTTGGAGTAGGGCTGTGGTCACGGAGGAAGCAGTCACATGGGCCGAGATTTGGTCAAGGGCTAATCGTCATTGAGCCCATTTCAACATTTCGGCATTTCGGCATTCGGGGATTGAAGAGTCAGAGACTCGACATTAGGATTCGTGAAGTCGTGAAATCCGAAATTTCCCTTTTTGTAAAAGTCCCGTTCATATTTGTTGGTCAGGTGGGTAGGGTTAGCACCTTGTGTTTTGAACACGATGGCATAACTCATAAGGACCTGTGGATACACACTTGTGTGTGTGAGATATTCCCTGTAGGGAAATCGAAGAGTCAATATGACTCAGGGGAAGATTTAGAACGATCCTAAGACCGGGAGGTCACATAGAACCTGTTGAGGTAGGGGGTGCTGTGTTAGAACTTCCTTGGATAAGGAAAGTATGCAATTGATATCTTGAGGAGATTCAATATGGAGGACTGTAAACCGATGGCTACACCTATGGTTAGGAATTTTAATAATAATAAAAATAATCTATTTCAGAGTTGGTGGATCCCAGGATATACACGCAGCTGATAGGGTCCTTGATGTATTTGGTCAAGACCATGCCAAATATTTTTTTTGATATGAAAACCTTGTGTTAGTTCATGGTGGAGCCGAGGCAGGTGCATTTGATCACAACAAAACATGTGCTCTGGTACTTGAGAGATACAATGGAGTATGGATTGAGATATCTTAGAGGAGATGGAGTGGATTTGCATTGATATATAGACTCATATTGGACATGTTAACACTCTGTAATTTCTAGAGGCTGTATAAGAAAATTCAAAGGTAAATACTAAACCACTTTGGAAGCTGGGATCTAGCCCCGCTAGCTTCAGAGAGGGATATCTCTATAGGATTTATATTTGTTTGAGTTTTAAAATGTTAGGCTAGTTGTGAAAGTTCGAGTTTTGTTTGTTTGTTTGAAATAGATGGCGAAAGAATGCTTAAATTTCCATTGGGCTATGGGGTCTGTACTTAAATATAAGGATCAATTTAATATTTTTTAAGGTTTTGTCCACAGGGAAAGGTAGTGAGACTGTTGGATCTATTTAAATTAAATGAAATGGATAAGAGGAAAAAGAGGGGAAAGTCCACTAAGTAGAAGAGAAGTTAAGAGTTCCTTTACTTAGTTTCATATGAACAACATGAAGATCATTAAAAAACCAGAGACATAGTATAATGAAAAAAATTCTGTTCTTTTAACTTTCTTTTAATGATTATAATTGAAAACACATGAAATTATTACAGAGAATGGAAAAAATTTGATAGAGAGAGAAAACACATCACCAACAATCTGACACAAGAATCCTATGAATAAGCCCTTTTATTACATTTCGATCCTTTGAAAATTTACACAATAGGTCTTCGATTCAAAAATCAACCCATAATACCTCAAACTTACTGAAGAACCTCTGCACACCTATGTCCATCACTTGAGCTTTTTCCTCCAATTGCAACATTAATCCTTTCTTGTTCAAAACCTTCTTGATCTCAAGGATGGTTTCTGTCCTATCCTCAATTTCTATTTCTTCTAACTCCTTCTTGTTTTTGGAGTTTAGAAATATGATAAATTCAATGGCCTCTGTGGGTCTTTCTCCTAGTTCTTCCTTGACGATTTCAATTGCTCCCCTGGCTTTCTGTACTAACTCATGCTGTTAAAAAATGATCTCTATGGATGGCCAAATTTCTGACAATTACTTGCTGATATCTATCCAAATGTTTTCCTTAGCTTGGGATAAGGTATTTTCCATGGTAGTTTCTTTCCCTAATTGTTGTAATTGTTGACTAAGCCTTTGAGACTTATGCATCTCTTCCTCATGACTGGCCTGGAACATTGATTTCAATTCCTGCAAGTTCTTTACCTCTTCCTGTAGTTTTTTGATTTCTTCCACTTGTATGGACATATCTTCCATGGATTTTACAAGTTTGTGAGATGCATCTGAGACTTGTACTGGGATTGCTGATAGCATTTCTATTGATGTGGATCCTTCTTCTATTCCGATTCCTGTTAGAGGCACTTCCTTCACCGAGATCATGGCCATCTGCACTTTTTGTTCCTTTTACTTTATCAGTTTGTCCATTTATGCTTCCATTTCTCTTATTTGTGCATTTTGTTCCATGATCAACTTTAAAATTTCTTCTTTGTGGCCTTCAGTCTCAACCACTTCTTTGGCTTGTGAATCTTTTGTAGCGGGAATCTTCAACTGCTTTCTCAAAGATGCTATATCAACATTCTTCTTCTTTAACAACTCCTCTGTTGCCTTGACATTTGTTGGGTCATATCCAATCTTAAGAACCAATTCTTCTAATGATTTTATTTTGTTGTCCTTGGCCAAAGAAGAGAATTCTCCAACTTTAATTGGTATTGGATATTGTTTAGGGATACCTGCAACTTAGAAGTAGTCATGTTAATGTTTTAATCTATTATTAGAGTTCTTTTCATTTCACTAGATAAAAATAGCCTAAGATAGGATCAGAGAAATACAAAATCACAGAGACACATCATTTATCTCGGAAAACCCTCAAGGGGAAGAACTTTTAACAGAACTGTATTATAGATGGCCAATACAATTCCAATAGATAGCTCAAACAAATGCCTGAAGTCGTCTCCCAAGAATGCACACCTCTCTCTCTCTTCTCCAGGCTGTGACTTGAGAGAACTTGCTTCTCAATGAACAAGTGAGTGTGTGGAAAAATAGAGGTGCTAGCCTCTTTATTTATACAATTACAGCGCGTGTGGATGGAGGTGTCTTTTCATTAGCAGGGATGACTTGTTATGCAGGTGGTTATATCCACTTTAATATATCACAGAGGCCCCTTTAATATATGCAGGTCCAACTGTAATACGCCTATTACAATTATGTTTTGACCAATCCACAAAAGGGGATTTGGTATTTTACAATAGGCCCATTATCAATCCACAATAGGGAGTTGATCTAATAATCAATACAACAATAATAATTAGGGCCGCTGCGGTTACATTATTTCCAGCCTCCCCTTATGAAGGGTATTCTACAGAAAAAAGCATGGTGAGAGAGGGACAACATCATCAACAACATCGAGGGGGTGAGAGGACGAAACATCACATCAATATCATCTTGGAACATTCAATACGTATCTATAAATCATGTCAGAAGTTTTCTCATCATCCAAGCATAACCTGAGAGACAGGCATCATCAACACAACATGGGCTGGAGTAGCATCATCATCCTCATAAGCATGAGGCTAAGGTGGCTATCATCATCATCTTCAACATTAAATCACGAAATAATATCATAATCATCATGCTTCAGCAAGGACTCACGCAGGCACAGTGGCATCATCATCATCACCCAGCCGACAGAGGCAGGTGGAATCATCATCATCATCTTCAACAAAGAGCTGAAGTGGCATCATCATCTGTCAATGCATTGGCGGATTAAGTATAACACTAATACATCCTCATCATCAATAACAACACAAAAGGATGATACAACATTAGGAAAAACAACAATATCACAACATAAAGAAATTTTGGAAACACCAACATTATAGCTACAGAGTGACACATCATCACAACAATTAGGAATTTGAAACATCATCACAACAATTAAGTTGGCACACCACACAACAATTAAACTGGAAACACAACAATGCTAGGTTGGCTACGTCACAACAATTAAGTTGGAGGAAGCACAATACTAGGGTGACATATCTCAAAACAATAGTTAAGTTGGAAACCGCAGTACTAGAATGGATTTATGTCAAAACAATCAATTTTGGAAGCACAATACAAGGTGGCATATCTCAACACAATATAGTTAAGATGGAAGCCGCGATTACTAGGCTGGTTATGTCACAACGTTAGAATTTTGGAAGAATAGTACTTTAGGATGGCATCTCAGCACAACAATTAAGCTAGAAGCACAATGCTATAGATTGGATTCACGTCACAACAATTAAGATGGAAGCATAGTTCTAGGATGGAATATCTCAACACAACACTGCTCCCCATTTAGGAGGTCATTTTAAAACTATACCAGCTTATCTCAAAAGTGCTCAAACTTTACACAAGATAGAGGCTTGGTCAACACGATGTGACTGTTCATCACATTATGGAAATATGGAGCTATGGCTCCTCTACGCACCATGTCATGGATGTAATGATATCAAATCTCTATGTGCTTGAATTTTCATGAAATATAAGATTATAAATAAATGCTTTATGCAGCTTTGGTTGTAACATGGGATCGTGGTTGCTTCCATCTCTAGATTGAATAGACCCGTTCTGGCAACTTTGAAGGCATATGGCTTGGTGGCGAGAACACACAATAATGTATTCTTCTTCCGCTATACTGAAAGCAATGTTGGATTGCTTCCTACTTTCCACATGAGATCATGGCTGATCCCAAACTAAAACGGCATCCTGAAGTGCTCTTCCTTTCGGAGACACTTCTAGCCCAATCTGATCCGATTAATACCCGCCAGGTGTGAATCATGATCCTACATCATATTTGAGACCACAATCTAATGTACCCATAGAGGCACCTGTCACATGTTTTGCAGCTAGTAGGTGAACATGTTTGGGTTCACCACCGGCCCGACTCAAGGTGTTCGCGTCAAAATGTCAATGAATATTTCGTATGAGGTGTTCTTGGTACATCAGCGATCAATAATCTGTCTGTACACTTAGTAGCATCAATCAATTTTGGCGAAGTGTCGACCAATGGCTAATCTTCATTTCCATTAGGGTGTATTCATGGACTTGCACTCCAACATGTGAATCTCTTCAAGATTCCATCTGCGTACTTCCTTGGTTAAGGAAGATTTTCTCTGGACTCTACCATACCTCAAGACCTAAGAAATAGGCCATTAGGCGAGGTATTTCATCTCAAATTTTGCGGTGAGCTTCTTCCCCGACATTAGGTGATGAGATTTTCTTCTAGAATTAAGAATAAGTCATCCACATTCAACAACAATATCATCGACTCATCATTCATAACCTTGAAGTAGGGTTAGAATTAGTTTTAATCTTGGTAAAGCCCAAACTCGTCGGGAAGCGTCAATTCTTCCATATCAATCTCTGGGAGATTGCTTCAACAAGTACAAATCCTTCTTCAACATGAGTATTTCTATCTTCAATCTTTAAATCATTTTTTCTCATTAAATTGTCGGTACACTTTCTTAAATTTGCAACTTAATCACTGCAATCATGTATAGCTCTATGTGATTTCTTCAGGCATTTAATGCAGTCTCCTTTGTCTGGAATTATGAACTCTACTTTCTATGCAATTGTTCCTTCTAGAATATGGGATTCTACACTTTTGTAGGTGCTCTGAGGTTGAGAATGTTGCTTCATTCTCACTGTGGCTAATAAAATCTGAGAGTAACTCCTCATATTTTATCCGCGACAGGTTTCATCACGGTGAGCGGCTCAATAACTGATACTGAGGATGGCTCTTCTTCTTTCATGGGGTAATGCTATCATAGTCATGTCTTCTTGACCTAACTGATGTACTTTATAAGCGCCACTCAAATTTTTAAATATGGGATTTCTCCCCACGCATCTCATACTATATATGAATCATGATTGTTATGGTTGTCTTCATAAGTATCTTGTCATAGTCTTCTCCCTTTCTTTGAAGGAGAATCCTTTGGACATACATTAGGATTTGTACATATGCAACACGTTTGATCTGTATATATCAATATTTGAAGTCAATACTAACTTATGTTCTAGTCTCACGAAAGAATCCACATCCTAGTCTTTCCTAAGCTGGCTTTCTTCTCTTTTACTGAAATAAGGGAATCTTCCCGGGAGATTTCATATCTTCTAGAAGTTCACGAAGCTATGATCTAGTCTTCTCCCAGTCTTGTAAGTTGTCTCTTCATATGATCTTTTCTGAGATTAGGCTTACTCTCGTTTTCTTCTAAGTCTAAAAGGACTTCATCAACTCTTACACGAGGTATACTTGGTGTTGCACACCAAGTCTAAATAAGGGAGATAGAGTTAGGATTCAAATGAGATCTTCTTCCCATTCTAATGTTTGGTCATATTTGGAGCCTTGCTCCTTTCAATCAATCTTCATATGAGATAGTGAATCTCGAGATAGCTTCTTCTTCATCCTCTTTGGTGCATGAGTGTATATGGTCATGTACATGATACATTCATGTCTCATATAATATGTTTCCTTATGCAGCCTTCACTATAGCTTCCTCGGGTTATCACTTGTGACCTGAAACAAAGTCAACAAAACAAAAGAAGAATAATATCCTTTGATAATGGTAGATAAAACAATAGCACAAATAATCATCCCAGTAGCTCCTTTAGAACTATCACTTGTGACTTGTTTAAAGCAAAGATCAAAAGTAAGAGATACAATAAAAAATGAGGAATCCAACACTCTTATAGTGTTGTGATTGGACATTCCTCCATGGCAACGTGGAACTAACACGAGGGTTTCTCTAGGAGATGTTAGTTGTATGAGGCAAATTATTACATTAAGCATTTTTCTCAATATCCTCACATGCTACCAAGCATAATACTTTTCAAAGAATGCTACTATAGTGTTTTCTTGACACTAGAAAGTTTTGAATCTTATCGACTTAATCAATCAAACACGGAACACGGAGCCTTGTCCTCAAGAATGGGTTATTGTTTCTTTTCTTCAAGTCTCCTTCACTTTCGAGATGAAGAGTGCTTTCTTCAACCCGTCTTCTATACTTGAGAGAATATTCCATCTTGATAGAAGGTTGGGTTAGAGGATAAAACTCTACTTCGTCTGAATTTCTGAAATCCATCTAATACCTTGACATAGATTTTGATCAAAGGTTAGAATGATGGTCACTTCTAACATGAAACAATGATCAAAATAATGTCATAACAAATAGATTCATGTCAGAATAATCACACACAGGTTGCATAATTCCTATGAATGTGTTGGATCTTGAGATCCTTCTAGATCTATGTGAGATCCCTTCTCCTACAAATACCCTTTAAATGATGCTTAGTTTAAACATGTGTGAGTACATACCTCACGACAACATTTGCGGGTAGAGGCACCATCTCGTAGAGTGGTAATGATCACTTAGACTCTTAAGAACTTCAGGGTGGCTGCGGCCCCATTTCTGGTCACAGCTTCACAACTGATATTGCAAGCGCAGTGTCACTGGCCAGTTAAAGGGGCTGCAATAGGTTTGAAACCCCTAATTTTGAATTTTGAATTTTGAATTTCTGATCTAGGGGATGGATGCACTGAGATGAGGCGAGTAAAACGGTGCAGTCAGATTTCTAAAAAAACTTTACCCTCTCACTGAAAACTTGACCAGCAGTTCACAAGGTGGTGCTTACGGTTTTTGGTACTTGTACTCTGGTTTTCCTAGTACTTTGTAGAAACTAGGGTTTCACTTTTGAGAGAGATCTAGCCATTGAAAAGTTTCCCTGAGGATGCCAAAGTGATACTTGAGGAAGGGCACACTTCTCTATATGGTTTTAGGGCTGAAATAGCACCTTCAATAAAAAATCCTAATTTGCATGTACAACAACAATGACATTTTCACTTTCTCTTTTGAAATATAATCTTAAGTCAGCTTTGATACCATGTTAAGGTTTAAGCTATTATTAGAGTTCTTTTTAGTTTACTAGATAACAATAGCCCTAAGATAGGATCAACTGAGAAATACACAATCACAAAGAGACATATCATTTATCATGGGAAACCCTCATGGGGAAAGCCAACAAACTACATATAGATAGACAATACAATGCCAAGAGATAACTCAAACAAATATGAAATTACTCCCCAGTGACCTCTCTCTCTCTCTCTCTCTTCTCCAAGCTGTGACTCCGAAACTTGCTTCTCAATGAACAAGTGAGGTGTGAAGTGACCCTGAAATGGTAGCCTCTTTATTTATACAATTCGGCACATGTGGATGGAGGTGTATTTTCAGCGGTCCGGGCTTCTTCTTCTGGGTGGTCATATCCACCTTTAATATATTTTAGGGGCCGACTTCTTATTTTCTTATTACAATTATTTTTTGACCAATCCGCAAGAGGGAATTTGGTCTTTTACAATAACCGACATGATCAGATGCGCAATGGGGATTGATCTAATGAATAATACATAAATAATAATTAGAATACGCTGCATTTACATTATTTCAACAAGTCATTGAGGTGTTTTTAAAATTTAAGAATATCATTTCTCCTGTATGCCTATGCATATCCATCTGGTCCACGGGATGGAAATCCTTTACATCAAATTCAAAGAAAGTCTTCTTATAGTGCACTTATTTGTTTTGGGATGGGGAACTTGTGCTTGTAAGAATGTGATTTTCATTCTTACTCTTTCTGTGTCAAAGGATGACAACAATCTATGTTGAGAAATAGAGGCCTGCTTCCATAACTGAGAATAGGTGCTATTGTTGAGGAGCTCATTTCTTTGCTTGATCTGTTTATACTTGTCAACAACTTTGAATCTGTTTTCCCATGAGATGATTCAGCTATCAGAGTAGTGTCTGGGTTTATTTGTTGAGATCTTTGGTGATGATGTAGACACCATAAAATGACTGTCTGAATATGTTGAAGAATGTGGTCCTTCAATACTATGGTGGATTGCATTTCTCCCTCAAGAAAATCTGTTGTATGATTGGTTTGGCCCACTCTTTCTGTAAACTTGGAAATCTTTTGTTGATACTTCAGTGATTGAAGGAGAGACCTCCTTCCTTGATATCTTCTCTATTTTATTTTGGGGTGTGTTAGTATGTGAAGTAGTTACAGGGGCAGGTTGTTCCTTTGGTTTTTTTAATGTGTTCTCATGCCACTGCAATGTCTAGTTCATGTATTTCTCCACCTATGGCTTATGTGTGTGAGCATAAGGAGTGCTCCTTTGTTTGATCCTGATTTCATAGATGATACCAAATGGCTCATATGCCCAAGTGGAACTCAGAGGAAACCTCATTTGTTTCAAGAGGTTATCTGCTTCTTCTGTTGCTGATCTTATGTTGTAGATGAAAGGGTTAACATGAGTCTTGATCCTGAGACAAGACTTATTATTTTCTACAACAAAGTAATTGTCATATGAATTCACCATTTTTCTTATATATTCTAGTGCAAAATCTTTGGGGAGTTATTTAGGGCGGAGTTTAGTAGAGAGACAACTCCCTACATCCATATACTCTTATCTACATTGGTTTGGTATAAACACCAATCCCACATCTTAGCTTGATCGGTCACATGCAAGACCACATGAAATTCTTCATTGTCCTTGGATCACAGTAACATATTTAACATATACAAATACGGGTGAATGAACTAATCTATGTCGTCCTTGAAGATGAACTATGTTGAATTTTTCCTCACTAATGAGGTCCATGATGTCACTAGCTGTGGGATTCCTTCCTGGTTTAACTTCTAAAGTGCACATAGAGCATGGAAGCTAAAAATAAATACATATAGACCATAACTAAAGAGTATTTGAACATCCCTTCTGTTGGAAACCTGAATAGCTGATCATGAATAGTATCAACCATAAATTGACTGAAATTGAATTTAATTATGGCTCTTTCTTCTATGGAAAATATGGATAAAAAAACTAGAATAGGTTCATCTACCCATTCACCTGAGTAATAACCTAACAAGTAAGATCTACCCATTCACCTGAGTAATAACCTAACAAGTAAGAAAGCATGGAAATGATTTGGTTGTATTTGACAGTGAAAATGGAAGATGAGTAAGGTGGATTCTTCTTGGGCAATTGGGCATATTCTGGGAGGAAAATCTCAAAGATCTGGGCTCTTTGGGGGAAAGTGAGTTTTTGGTATAGGTCGTTGAGGGATTCAATGGAAAATGGTACAACTGCGTCGTTTCTATGGGTTTCCAGCATTTGGTCTATGGTTTCATAGGTGACTTTGAACAAAGTTTCGCTAGAGGAGGAGGCAATGGCTCTTTGGCCCGACAAATAGTGGGCTTGACATCTGAGAGAAAATTCGGGCAAATGGTCGGTTTGAGGGAACATGTAAAAATGAAAATTTGACTCCCAGGGACCAATTTCGTCACTTTGGTCCAGAAAGATGTCTTTTAGCCATGAGTGCAATTTGAAGTAGTCAAATTCGCACCTCGGCTCTATGATTTTGTAATATTTATCCACCAGAGGGATGTGGTCCAGGTCGATAGGAGGGGGAAGGATTGGGTTCTCGGATATGTCAATGGATTTAGCCTTGGGGGCCGTAATTGACAGAGTTTGAGGAAAAATAATGGCGAGCCGTGAAACTGTAATTACTTGGGGAAATGATGCCTGTTGACGGTGAGAGGTCGTGGTGGTTAGCTTGACAACTTGGTTCGACATGATATCCATGGTGTCTGTATCAGAAAATGGCGTAACATGATGGTGAAATAGGGTTTAAAGGTGTACATTAGGTGTCTCTTATGGAGCGGGGTTTTTACGGGGTGATTAATGGTCAGGGAAAGAAATTAATTGGGTAACTGGTATGTAGGACAGGACAAATGGCATGTAGTAATAGGACTACGGTGGTGGGATGAGGTGAGTGGTATCGGGTGGTGGTTTGGGTATTTCTGAGGGGGGGGGGGCGTGGTGGTTTGGGTATTTTAGAGGGGGTCCAAAATGCCATGGAAGTGCCACGTTAGGTGGAATCGATGCAGGCGAAAACCACCAATTCCTCACCTTCAATCGCTAAAGGTGTAAAGGTTTGGGTCCTGGACGTGCCACGTTAGGTGGAATCGATGCAGGCGAAAACCACTTTTCAGACCCCGCCCCGCCCACTGTTAAAGGTAGAAAGGTCGGGGGGGTTCCACCGATGGGGGTTATTATGGAAAGAGATGGGTGTCGTCGATGGAGACTTGTTTGGGAATTAGTCACTACAAGAAAAAATGTATTGTCCTCTAGAAAACTTAGGATAAAAATATGCGCTATGTAGCGCCAAGCTTGATTTTTTCCACTTTACACCATAAATTTATTTTCCTAAGATAAAATAATCAAATTTAATCATCTAGGGGTACATTTTGAAATCCCCTTTCATTTTTTCTTGAAACAAAAGTCACCTAACCTATCTCCTAACCTAGGCATTTAACATATTAATCTAGCTTAGAATCTTGGATTAATTATTTACTCTAACCTAACTACTTTGGCCAAGATTAAAATTTTGACCAAACTTATTCTCTAACCTATCAACATAAATTTCAAAATTTTGATCATGATTAGACAGTATGATTCAAACTAAATTTATTTTTCATGGGGTTTTCTTGTTGTTTCTCTTTTTTTCTAATTTTCTTTTCTTTTCTTTTGCTTTCTTTCTTTCTTTCTTTTATACCCTCTTTTCATTTTTTCTTTTTCTTTTTCTTTTTGGAAATCATTTGCAGAATGAAATATTATTTACAATGTAAAATGACTGTAGGAATAAGGTTCATTCACCAGGTGATACTATGAAATATAGGGTTATAACAATGGCTCCACTTGGGGATGGTTCTCTCCTTGTTAGGTGCCAAGAACTAGCTACTGGTTTCCTTGAATCATCTTCTCTAGTACTTTCTGCATCTGATTAGTTTTATTGTAGATGTAAATATGGTGAAAAATGATTAGGGGCTTAGGTCCTTCTCTTCGGGATTCAACCTCTGATATAAGTCACCCACTCATGATAGAAAAAATAAAGTGGTATTTACAATGAAGTGGGTGAGGAATGTTTTCACTCCAGTGAAAAATGGTGCTTGAGCATTCTACCATTGACATGTCCTCCTTGCAGATCTGATCCATCCATGTCCTTTATCAAGAATGCATTGCTTCCTTTGTAAGCGTGAATTATGTATGGACCTTTCCACAAATTCTCAAATTTTCCATGCTTTCCCTTCTCTTCATTCCTTGAATCCGATTTCAGTACTTTATCTCCTATCTTGAAATCATCAGCCTTAGTCCTTCTATCATAAATATTCTTGATATTTTCCTGGATCACTTGTGTTTTATTGTAGACCTCTTCTATGGATTGTTGCAACTGTATGGTCTGATTAATTCTCCTCGGGATGTCATTCGGTTCTACATGTACTTCGTGCAGTAATTTCATGATAGGGACACCTGAAGAAGTAGGAAAAACATCATCCATTCCATAGACCAACTGGTATGGGGACATGCCAATTGATCTCTTTGTAGTAAGTTTGTCTTCCAGAATGCATTGACCAACTTGTTGTGCCATGAATTTTTGTTGTCCTACAACAATTTTTTGATGATGTTGACCATAATATTGTTGGAAGACTTTGCTAATCCATTTCCATGAGGGTAATAGACAATAGAGTGTCCTAAGGTAATTTGATATTTGTTGCAAAACTCCACCATCTTCTTTGAATTGAATGCTGATGCATTTTTAGTGATGATTTTCTCGGGACATCCAAATCTTGAAAGAATGTTAGTTTCTAAAAACTTAATGATCACAACATCAATGGATTTCCTAGTAGGTACAACTTCAATCCACTTGGTAAAATAATCAGTGGCTGTGAGAATCCATTTGTGCTGGACTGATGATGATGGATGGATTTATCCAATGAAATCCAAACCCCACTGTTGAAAAGGAGTTTCAACTGATATTGGTTTCAGGGGTAAAGGAAATAGTTTCCTTTTTCCTTCAAAGATTTGACAACTATGACATGAGGTCACTTTCTTGTGGAGATATGAAAATAAAGTTGGCAAGTAAAAACCAACTCTTAGAATTTTGTTGGCAGTGGTCTTCTAGTTCAAGTGTCCACCACAATCTCCTTCATGAAATTCCTGCAAAGATTTATCGGCCTCATATTTCAATAAACAGTTTAGTAAAATCTCTCTAGTATATTTCCAATACAAAGTGCCATTTAAAATAAAATACTTCATAGCTTTGAGTTTAAGAAATCTAACTTTAGTCTTGGTTAAACCAGGAGGAGCTTGTAAATGATGTAAAACAAAAATCAGGTCTGCATATCAGGGAGAGGTTGAGAAATCCTCTTTAATTTGTGGAGTCGCCTGCTCTTCTTGGTCATCCACTGCAGCTACAAAATTAATACCCAAAGCATGAAAATTGGACTTAGCCATTACTTTAGATAATCCTTGACCCTTAATGAGCTTGGTTGGTTTGATCTCAATATCATATTGAAGGATAACAACAATCCATTTACCCATTTTTCCATCAGGACTGTCTTGGGTCAGAATATCCTTTACCACAAAATTTGGGACATAAGTAATAATGTGTGAGTGAAGAATATATGCTCTTAAATCTTTGATTGCTTTCACCAAAGAAAAATATTGCTTTTCCATTATGTTATAATTTAGTGCAACATCTCTCAAGTATTTACTGAAGAAAACAATAGGATGTTCATGTCCTTCATTGTTCTTCTACAAGAAAACTGCTGCAATAGTATGCTCAGAGGCAAAAGAGAATAGGAGGAAATATTTTGTGAAATCAGGGCTGATAAGAAAAGGGGCTTGTGTTAAGGCTTGTTTCACCTAATCAAATGAATGTGTTGCTTCTATGGTCCATTTTTTTTTTGCGTCTTTTTTCAAGATATTTTTTATATTTCTGAGAAGTTTTGCCAAGTTAGGGATAAATATTCTTAGAAAATATATTTTTTCCAATGAAAAACTGTAATTGTTTTATGTTTCTGGAATGATCTATTTTTTGAATGGCTTCAATTATGCTAGGATCAATTTCAATTCCATCCTTTGATATGATATGTCCAACCAATTTACCTTCTTCTAGACCAAAGAATGTTTTCTTTGGATTAAGTGAAATTCCAAATCTCCTGCATTTTTCAAAAACTCTTCTCAGGTGGAGCAAGTGTTCACCTATTTTTGAAAAAACAGTGATATCATCCAGGTATATAACAATGAATATTCCAAGTTCATCCACACAAGAAATATCCATTGCTCTCTGAAATGTAGCCCCAAGATTCATTAAACCAAAAGGAATTTTCACATACATGAAAGTGCCCCAAGGTGTAGTAAATGTTGTTTTTTATTGATCATTAGGGTGGACTAAAACTTGGTTGTAACCCGAACAACCATCTAACATATAAATTCTATTGGATCCAACTACCTTCTACAAAATATGGTCCATTTTGGGCAAGGGGTAGTTATATTTTAGGCAGACTTTATTTAGGTTTCTGAAATCAATACACAGTCTGATTTCTCCACTCTTCTTCCTGGTTTGAACTAAATTTGATACCCATTTAGAAAAACTTAATGGGACAATGATTTTAGCATCATACATATTTTTTATTTATTTTTCAATCAGAGGCATCAACTTTGGGTTAATCCTCCTAAGTTTTTGTTTAAAATGATTTTGGTCTTCTTTTATGGGAATTTTATGCTATATAATGCTAGTGTCATAAGATTTCAGATCTTCATATCTCCATGCAAAAACATCTATAAATTCTTTAAATAATTCTATATATTTATGTTTTTGAGCAGGAGGTAAATATTTTGACAGTTTAATCATGTTTGGTTCTTTTTCAGTTCTTATGTTGCAATCTTCAACTTCTTTTCTAGTAGGTTCAATTTTAGGTTTTTTGGCTACATCATCAAAATCAAACAAATCTTCCAAAGGGACCAACCCTCTAGGCATAATATTATCTTTCAATTGCAAAATGTTCAAATCTTCATGTTTTTGATTTATTTCTTATAAACCTATCTTATCTACATTTTCTTGTTCATCATCACTATCAACATCTATGTTGGCACATTCAAATTCATTCTTTGATTGAATTTTTTTTTCAATTTGTTCATCATTTCCAAAAACTTGCCAATACCTGATGTTGTCTGGGACAATAGGTTTGCATTTCACTTCAACTGTGTACTGGTGATTGGGATGAAATGGTATCTTACAAGTAGCTGCTGAGGTAGCAAGACCATCAATGAGAATCTTTTGGTCTTTGGGAATGGTTAGCAAATCATATTCAGTAAAGTACTACAGGAAATCTAGGACAACATTTATGTAGGCTCTCAATCTTGGGTGTTTAGCAAAGTATTCGCCTTTGATATGTTTTATTATGAGTTCGGAATCACCCCTAATTGAAATTCTCTTAGCACCAAGCTTCTTTAACAATTGTAAACCTAGCACTGAAAATTTAACTTATAGGAATGAATTTCTGTATGATTTGTTTTTGAATTAGAAACCCACACACTAGCTCCTGATCTTTCCTTACTAACAACACCATCAAAGTATACAATCCACAAAGGTTCCTTTGGTTCATCAGATTATGCCATCACTCTTTTATCTTTTTCCATAACTGTTTTGTGTTCCTCAATGTTATAAACATCATCATTCATATTTGCAATTTATTTTTCCATGTCTCCATCATTGTACAAAATAAAAGAATCAAGGTCTGAATGAAAAAATATAAGGGATAATTGTGTGGTTTATCTTGAATACTGACCATGTATTTCATTAGTGTATCCCTATATAATATCCTCTGTTGACCAAATAATGGGATGGTGGCATAAGACATGTCTAGTTGAAGGGTACTTTGTAACTTGCCCCCCCATGAGTGAGACAATAACATGCCATATTTAGGAGGTATGTATGCAACAACTATGTCCATTACCATACTCTTGGCTGGTAGTTGTGCTAAAGTAACACACAAATATTTGATAAGACCTATGCATTTTACTTTACTTGAATCAAAATAATATAAATCCTTGTAAGGTCTAGTGATATCAAGTCCTAATTTTTCCATAACAGCCTTAGGCATAAGGTTGTGAGAAGCACCAGAGTTCAACATGACATTGTGCAAATTTTTGTCATGAATGTTCAAACTAATGTAAAATGGAGGAACAACACCACTTTCAGATTTTCCATGAAGTTCAGGCCCAAATAATAATTCTGGTTGGTCATCAACAATATTTACTATATCTGTACCTGCCTCTATGTTAAGAGATTTTATCACTTGTGATATATAAGCATTCTTATTCATTAACTCTGTTAAAGGAATGGGTATCTTGAGTTTTGAAAATTCACTTTCCAAGTTGAATGATGATCTGAAAATAGTGGGCTGACTTGTTATGCTATGCAAGCACCCTCTACTTCATTAAAAATAAACTTTACAGGACCTTGCTCCATGTGTTAAAATATGCAAGATAAATTAAGTGTCAATTTTATGCATCTTCTTTTAAATGTTCATGTGTGAGGAAATGTTCTTTTAAATGGTTAAATAAGTTCTTTAAATAAATACTCAGCAACATAACTTGCAGCAAATAAACCATCAAACTCACAACAATAACAAGATGATAAAGGAGTTCACCCCTCTCTGGGATACATCTCCTTGAGTCTCCATCAATGGACTTGGCTCTCTGGGATTAATTTGTCAAAAATTATTTTACAAGCTGCTGCTCAACTCCAATGGAAATATTGACTGTACCATTGGGTTCAAAATACATAAACACCCCAAAAATGACTAATAGAACTCTGAAAACGGATCATGGCTCATCCGAGCATGACCTCTTTTACATGTGGCCTTAAGCTTCTCTGAGCTTCTTTGTGGAAAAAACACCTATAAAAGTCCTCAAATGGATCTGAAACCTATCCCAAAGTTTTTAGAGAATAATAATTAGCCAAAAATGATTATTCAATCATAGAAAACAAACATAGGCTCATCTGTGCATGACCTCAAACAATGAGGGCTTCAAGCTCCCTGGAGCTTCCTGAAACTTCAATGGTTAAAAAACTACAAAAGAAGTCTTCAAATGGCTTTGAAAATAGTGCCAATGGATTCAGAACGTCCAAAAACCCCTAGCTGGGCTTTTACGACACCTCATTTGGCCAAACAATGAAGAAGATAGGCCTCCTACCATTCTCTTTCTTCAAGCTTGCTATCTCTGGTTCGCCAAAACGTACCTCTGTACGTTCAACCAAGAACACGCTAAAAAACTTGTACTAAAACCTAGCACCGGTACGTAACCACAGAACTGATCAAACTGTAGGACGGTTAGGGTGCGCCCAACCCCTAACCGCCAAGGCCACGGTCACAAGGTCACCATGTGACCACGCGCTATTGCAAAAGGGGCTCCGTTTACAATGGCGAATAAATCAATGACAAGTGGTGGGCGCATAACTCAACCGTTTGAACACAAACCAAAACCAATCCCCGCATGCTCTGTGTAGGGTCATATGGCGATACACATAAAATCGTGGCTTAACCGTTCTAACAATCTGAATCCCTGTGTGCCAAGGTTAAGGTCATATGTATAAAGGTTGTGCGATCGGGGGATGGGGCTAAGCCCCAGCCCGGACCCCCGCGCCAACCATTAAACAAATCCAATTTAAATATAAATCAAACCATATACATTACAAGAACCAACGCATGGCGCGCCGGTTGGGCGACATTTGCCAAAGCTTTGCATGGTGAGAGGAGGTCTGGGGTTTGAGTCCGGTGGACTCCTTAATATTTTAACCAACACCCAAACTAATAGTAGGGTGCCACGTGGCAGCCCACAACTGGGCTACGTGGCACCAAACCACTAACCAAAAGCTGCCACGTGTCGAAACACCATTCGTCCGAAATCTGCCAATAAATGAATGCCACGTCAGTGGTCATACCTCTGCCAATTCATCTCTACCACTTCATCATACGAACATGCCACGTCAGCATCCATACGGATTGTATGGACTGTACAGTCAACACATTTTTTTTTTTGCCTATTTGACGATTCAAACAGATCGCGATATCTCTCTCATCCGATGTCCGTTTGAACCCAAACGAGTTGCGTTGGGTTTGTGACGATGAGGGCTACGCACCCATTCGTTTTGAGGAAATTCTGAGAAATTTGATTTTTGAGTTAAATTTTGACCCTTGGTCCAGATTTTGATCATGCCTTCCCACTGAAAGGCTTTTGGACCCACAAAATCTTATGATTATCTGTCTAAGATTCAATACTCTTCTGCTTTCAATTTCTATCAACTAATTCTACTTGAAAAGTCTTTTCGACAATCACCTGGATAACTTGACATGCCTTGCACTGCAACTGGCTATGTCCCTCAACCACTGTTCTCTAGCTACTGCTGACCCACTGTTCTCTTTGTGCTTGGAATACTTCCAACCTTCCCACTGAGAATCAAGTCCCTCTTGTGAACTCTTTGGCGTCAACACAATCCGCTCTCCAATGGCTGCAAAAACTTTCCTACGACATCTTGTCACAAGCCAAGAAAACCATCAATCTTGAAAACAAATTTATACAAGACTGAAAATGATGCCAACA